>CM042412.1:1826046-1836046 GCA_023634145.1 Thymallus thymallus
ATGCCAAGAGTGTACAAATCTGTCATCAAGGTGGCTACTTTGATTTGTTTGTGATAACTGTTTTGGTTACTACATGATTCTATGTGTGTTATTTCATAGTTTGATGTCTTCACTATTATTCTACATTGTGGAAAATAGTAAAAATTAAGAAAAACCATTGAATGAGTAGGTGTGTCCAAACCTTTGACTGGTACTGTAGTTTCACTTCCACACCTGACACCAGTTAGAAGGAAGAGCCTTCTTTTTGGTTTGCAGGAGGATTCTTTGCTGTCCCCAGTCCACCTGGTCGTGCTGCTGCACCGGTTTCAACTCTTCTGCCTGCAGCTATGGAACCCTGACCTGTTTATCGGACGTGCCACCTTGTCCCAGACCTGCTGTTTTCATCTCCCTCTCTCTCTCTCTCTCTCTCGCTCTCTCTCTACCGCACCTGCACTCTATCGCACCGTACCTGCGCTCTCTACCGCATCTAAATACCTGGCTACGAAAAGCCAAGTGACATTCACTCCTGATGTATTTACCTGTTGCAACCTCTACATTAACTCTGATTATTATTTGACCCTGCTGGTCATCTATGAACGTTTGAACATCTTGGAGAAAGAACTGTCCTTAATGGCCATGAATTGTTATAATCTCCACCCGGCACAGCCAGAAGAGGACTGGTCACCCCTCAGAGCCTGGTTCCTCTCTAGGTTTCTTCCTAGGTTTTCTAGGGAGTTTTTCCTAGCCACTGTGCTTCTATATCTGCATTGCTTGCTGTTTGGGGTTTTAGGCTGGGTTTCTGTATAGCACTTTGTGACATCAGCTGATGTAAAAAGGGCTTAATAAATACATTTGATTTCATTCAGTGTGCTGATGTCTCCGTGAGCTCAGCTGTGTGTGTGTATGTGTGTGATAGACAGTTTAATCAGTGTCTGCCTGAACAGGCTTATGTCCATCCCTGAGGAAATCCTTCAGAAAATTGTGCAGCTCTTTGGTTTCTGTAAACACCAAAGGACCACATCCCCTCTAACTGGCTAGCTGTCTGTTTCCCTTCTCTCTCGCTCTCGCTCACACACACACACACACACACACACACACACACACACACACACACACACACACACACACACACACACACACACACACACACACACACACACACACACACACACACACACACACACACACACAGAGACGAGCATGCAGGAAAGTACATTGTGTACAAAAGAGTTGAAATTGAAGAGTCTGTTCATAAGGCCCTGAGTGTGGTTTTACTACAAGTACATGTTGGGAATTGTCCGGCACTGAAAAGCTCCAATATCAAGGCTGAGGTGGGCCTCTGTCCCTCTGAAGCCAGATCAGCTCTGATTGTGAAGAATTCTTCCATTGTGCACGCTTTATAGTCCAGGACTAGGCTCAATCGGCGTCCAGGAAACCGGTCCTAACAGTACAACTTTATGTAGCTACAAACAGTCCTTCTCAGACAAGCCTCCTAGATCATCTGACTGGCCATATGTGTGGATTGTGTGTTGTACTCTGTTCTGTTCTGTTATTTTCTACTCTGTTCTGTTCTACTCTGTTCTGTTCTACTCTGTTCTGTTCTACTCTGTTCTGTTCTGTTCTGTTCTACTTTGTTCTGTTCTACTCTGTTCTGTTCTGTTCTACTCTGTTCGGTTCTGTTCTGTTATTTTCTACTCTGTTCTGTTATTTTCTACTCTGTTCTGTTCTGTTCTGTTCTACTCTGTTCGGTTCTACTCTGTTCTGTTCTACTCTGTTCTGTTCTGTTATTTTCTGTTCTACTCTGTTCTGTTCTGTTCTACTCTGTTCTGTTATTTTCTGTTCTACTCTGTTCTACTCTGTTCTGTTCTACTCTGTTCTGTTATTTTCTGTTCTACTCTGTTCTGTTCTACTCTGTTCTGTTCTACTCTGTTCTGTTATTTTCTGTTCTTTTCTGTTCTACTCTGTTCTACTCTGTTCTACTCTGTTCTGTTCTACTCTGTTCTGTTGTGCTCTGTTCTGTTCGGTTCTACTCTGTTCTGTTCTACTCTGTTCTACTCTGTTCTCTTCTGTTCTACTCTGTTCTGTTCTACTCTGTTCTGTTCTACTCTGTTCTGTTCTACTCTGTAGCAGGGGCGGACTGGCCTTAGGGCAATTCTGGCAAATGCCAGATAGGTTGTTCCATCTTTAGCCCAGTGGGCCTGTTAACATTGGGGTTTTAATAAAAATGATCATTATTTGGCTGATAATTGGGGCCTCGAGGACATAATGGGCTGTTGTAAGAAATGCCAGGATGATGTCTGGTCCCATGAATGTCCCTGCTTTGCAGTACGTCTGTCTAATCCATTTTAACAGCAATCACACTGTCTAAACGCCAACAATCTGATGTTGGGATTACAGTTTAATCCAGAACAACACAGCTCTCTCATTGAGTAACAGATAGACAAGCTGCTGTCTGTGAAATCCACACACACACACACACACACACACACACACACACACACACACACACACACACACACACACACACACACACACACACACACACACACACACACACACACACACACACACACACACACACACACACACACACACATGCACACTGTCTGTCTGCTGTCCTGCTAGATATTAACCCAGGCTAAAGCTGTTCAGGCTGTGTGTAGTTGGTTCCCAAGAAGGTTTGCAAAAGCAGCGAAGTGAGATACTGTGACGATGTAACGTTCTGTGATGGAAGGAGAGGGGGAGAAGGGAAAGAGAGAGAGAGAAGCTGAGAGGAGGGAGGGGGAGAGGGGGAGAAGGGAAAGAGAGAGAGAGAAGCTGAGAGGAGGGAGGGGGAGAGGGGGAGAAGGGAAAGAGAGAGAGAGAAGCTGAGAGGAGGGAGGGGGAGAGGGGGAGAAGGGAAAGAGAGAGAGAAGCTGAGAGGGGGAGAAGGGAAAGAGAGAGAGAGAAGCTGAGAGGAGGGAGGGGGAGAGGGGGAGAAGGGAAAGAGAGAGAGAGAGAGAGAGAGAGAGAGAGAGAGAGAGAGAGAGAGAGAGAGAGAGAGAAGCTGAGAGGAGGGAGGGGGAGAAGGGAAAGAGAGAGAGAGAAGCTGAGAGGAGGGAGGGGGAGAAGGGTAAGAGAGAGAGAGAGAAGCTGAGAGGAGGGATGGTGAGAGGGGGAGAAGGGTAAGAGAGAGAGAGAAGCTGAGAGGAGGGAGGGGGAGAGGGGGAGAAGGGAAAGAGAGCGAGAGAAGCTGAGAGGAGGGAGGGGGAGAAGGGGAGAAGGGAAAGAGAGCGAGAGAAGCTGAGAGGAGGGAAGGGGAGAAGGGAAAGAGAGCGAGAGAAGCTGAGAGGAAGGATGGGGGTCTCTAGATGTGTTTCAAATAGCCCCTCTTCCCTACATAATGCACACCTTTTGACCAGACCCCTATGGGGTTAAAGGTTAAGGTTAAGTTATAGGGGGTTAGTCTTGTGGGGTTTAAAATGCTCAAGTTGATGACCTTATGTGAGCACCAACCTCAACTATACAACGCTGGGCATTCCTTTATTGCAGAGGTATTCAACTCTGACCCTACGAGGTCCAGAGCCTCCTGCTGTTCTGCTCCCACTTGGTGTCCCAGGTCTAAATCAGTCCCTGATTAGAGGGGAACAATTAAAATAATGCAATGGAACTGGCTTTGAGGTCCAGAGTTGAGTTTGAGGACTTTAGAGCCTGCTGCTATGACAACCTCAATTATCACAAAGAGCACCGTCTTAAAATGACACTCTATTCCATATGCAGTAGAGTGTACTACTTACCCTATGGGCCTGCCTGCCTGCCTGCCTGCCTGCCTGCCTGCCTGCCTGCCTGCCTGCCTGCCTGCCTGCCTGCCTGCCTGCCTGCCTGCCTGCCTGCCTGCCTGCCTGCCTGCCTGCCTGCCTGCCTGCCTGCCTGCCTGTCTGTCTGTCTGTCTGTCTGTCTGTCTGTCTGTCACTTAGTTATAGTCATCATATATTATTTCCTTACCCTCCCTCCATGCTAGTTAAAGTTATCATATCCACTGTCCTGTACGGTTGAAATGGTCACATGTTCCCTCCCTCTATGCTAGTTAAAGTTATCATGGCACCTCTCCCTTCATCTCTCTCTCTCCCTCCCTCCCTCCCTCCCTCCACATAAAGCTGTAATTGACCTCCATTTCAGGAAACTAGAGCATCTGTCGTCCTCCGGTTCTCAGACCTCCCGTTCTCCCCCTCTGGTCCCTCATGCTACATCTTTCTCTCTGACACCTTGTCCCAGTTATCTAAACTGTTACACCTCTCCTCACAAGTCAACCTGTAGGTTAGGAACTGCTCTCTTTGGACCCATATACACTTCTATTATGAACTGCTCTCTTTGGACACATACACACTTGTATTACCACTCTGGTTTGGTGTATTTGTATTTATTAAGGATCCCCATTAGTTCCTGCCAAGGCAGCAGATACTCTTCCTGGGGTTTATTATGGATCCCCATTAGTTCCTGCCAAGGCAGCAGCTACTCTTCCTGGGGTTTATTATGGATCCCCATTAGTTCCTGCCAAGGCAGCAGCTACTCTTCCTGGGGCCCAAAAACATTAAGACACAAAACTAATTATGAAACAGTTCATCATATAACACTGTCACATCATATAACACTGTCATGTGATATAACATTGTCACATCATATAACACTGTCATGTGATATAACATTGTCAAATCATATAACACTGTCATGTGATATAACACTGTCACAACATATAACACTGTCATGTGATATAACACTGTCACAACATATAACACTGTCATGTGATATAACACTGTCACATCATATAACACTGTCATGTGATATAACACTGTCACATCATATAACACTGTCATGTGATATAACACTGTCACATCATATAACACTGTCATGTGATATAACACTGTCACATCATATAACACTGTCATGTGATATAACACTGTCACATCATATAACACTGTCATGTGATATAACACTGTCACATCATATAACACTGTCATGTGATATAACACTGTCACATCATATAACACTGTCATGTGATATAACACTGTCACATCATATAACACCATCATGTGATATAACACTGTCACATCATATAACACCGTCACATATAACACCGTCACATCATATAACACTGTCACATCATATAACACCATCACATTATATAACATTGTCACATCATATAACATTGTCACATCATATAACACTGTCATGTGATATAACACTGTCACATCATATAACACTGTCATGTGATATAACACTGTCACATCATATAACACTGTCATGTGATATAACACTGTCACATCATATAACACCGTCATGTGATATAACACTGTCACATCATATAACACTGTCACATATAACACCGTCACATCATATAACACTGTCACATCATATAACACCGTCACATTATATAACATTGTCACATCATATAACATTGTCACATCATATAACAACGTCACATCATATAACATTGTCACATCATATAACACCGTCACATATAACATCGTCACATCATATAACACTGTCACATCATATAACATTGTCACATCATATAACAACGTCACATCATATAACATTGTCACATCATATAACACCGTCACATATAACATCGTCACATCATATAACACTGTTACATCATATAACACCGTCACATTATATAACATTGTCACATCATATAACAACGTCACATCATATAACATTGTCACATCATATAACATTGTCACATCATATAACACCATCACATCATAGAACATTGTCACATCATATAACATTGTCACATCATACAACACTGTCACATCACCACATATCCACCACACAAAATGTATGATACCCCTATACAACAATATTACAATGTATGTGTGTGTAGAGTTTGTGTGCTAGCGCCGGTGTGCGTATGCGTGTCTGTATCTGTGTGTGTGTCTCTTCACAGACCCCGATGTTCCATAATGTGTGTTTGTATCAGTTAAATCTGTTAAATCTGATTCTACTGCTTGCATCAGTTACCTGATGTGGAATAGAGTTCCATGAAGTCATGGCTCTATGTAGTACTGTGTTCCTCCCATAGTCTGTTCTGGCATTGGGAAGAGACCTCTGGTGGCATGTCTTGTAAGGTATGCATGGGTGTCCAAACTGTCTGTTAGTAGTTTAAACAGACAGATCAGTACATTCAGCTTGTCAAAACTTCTTACAAATACAAGTAGTGATGAAGTCAATCTCTCCTCCACTTTGAGCCATGGGAGGTTGACATGAATATTATTAATGTTAGCTCTCTGTGTACATCAAAGGGCCAGCCGTGCTGCTCTGTTCTGAGACAATTCCTCTTTAATACGACTGAAAAGTAGAACAGGTGAGACAAAACTATGGCCTGTAGGATCTGCCTTGTTGATAGTGTTGTTAAGAAGGCAGAGCAGTGCTTTATTATGGACAGACTTCTCCCCATCTTAGCTACTGTTGTATCAATATGTTTTGACCATGACAGTTTACAATCCAGGGTTACTCCAAGCAGTTTAGTCTCCTCAACTTGCTCAATTTACACATTATTCATTACGAGTATTAGTTGAGGTTTAGGGTTTAGTGAATGATTTGTCCCAAATACAATTAGTTTTTTAAATATTTAGGACTAACTTATTCGCTCTAGTAGCTGACGTGCATAGTGTTGAGTCATCCACATCCATAGACACCCTGGCTTTACTCAAGATTGAACAAAGTAATGGGTCTAGACAGCTGCCCTGGGGTATTCCTGATTCTACCTGGATTATGTTGGAGAGGCTTCCATTCTGTGTTCTGTTAGACAGGTAACTCTCCATCCATAATATGGCAGGGGGTGTAAAGCCATAAGACATTATTTTTCCAGCAACAGAAACGAATGATAATGTCAAAAGCACCAATTTCTCTCAGCCAATCTCTGTCTGTTGTCATTTTATTTACAGTAAAATAGTATTTTATCTGTTCAAACACCATTTTTTCCCCCAATGTTTACTCTGGGTTGGTAACAGGCTGATTGGTCGGCTGTTTGAGCCAGTAAAGAGATATAATATCATAGTACATTTAAATAAAATAATACAATACAGTTAGTTGGTTCCTGATTAATGGAAAGAGTTAGGGAGTGGGCTGTGATACGACACTGGTCCAGCAGTGAACTGTGATAGTTAAAATTAATGTTTTGTGAATGTAATGGTTTGTGAATCAGAGTCATGTCTGAGTTGCAGGTGTGTGTTGATGTATTGCTGCATTGCGAGCCATGTCACACATATCACACAGACACACACACATGGACGCACAGTTGCATACACAAGCACACACACACCATTGTATGAGTGTAATTATGACAGACAGCCTGAAGCCTCAGTTTGATAAACAGAGAATATCTTCCTATAAATAATTTAACAGCCCTTTAGTTCTCACAAACACACACACACACACACACACACACACACACACACACACACACACACACACACACACACACACACACACACACACACACACACACACACACACACACACACACACACACACACACACACACACACACACACACACAGGATGAGTGTTTATGTACTGTCAGCCTGCTGTCTGAAGGCCAGGTACTGTTAGCCTTCTGTCTGAAGGCCAGGTACTGTCAGCCTGCTGTCTGAAGGCCAGGTACTGTCAGCCTGCTGTCTGAAGGCCAGGTACTGTCAGCCTGCTGTCTGAAGGCCAGGTACTGTCAGCCTGCTGTCTGAAGGCCAGGTACAGGAGTGATGAGGGGCTGGTATTTAAGCAGCTAGTCAGAAAACAGTCCACCTCCAGAATCAGCACCTCCCTCTGGCCTCAACAACAACAATATCTGGCTTATTCGGCATACTAGAAAACACATGATCATCACCATCAAACCAGGCTCCTCTGATAACAGAAAGTTTATGTACGTGTTCTGTTGGTGAGAACACCTGTCTCCCCTCAGTAGAAAGTTGGTCATGTCTAGCAATGTATAAGTCTTTGTATCAACGGTAACCATTAGCAACATGTGAACTTGCAGCCTCGCCTTAACAGTAAAGGTGAGAATGTCTTGACAAATGGCAGTGTTCTGGTACATGGAATTGGAGACAGAGTGGTCAGCACAGTCCAGAGCAGCGGGTTCTTCCTGCAGACTCATGCCAGTCCAGTTCTGCCGTAGCTGCATCAGTCTGGTACCAATGAGTGTTGTCCTTGATGTAGGATGAGATGTTCCATCATGGGTGACAGAAGCCTCCATGACAACACAGACAGGGGTCTGCCACAACTGCATCACAGACAGTCACTGGCTCAGTTTGTGTATCAGTCCATGTCCGTCTGAGCTCCACACACACACACACACACACACACACACACACACACACACACACACACACACACACACACACACACACACACACACACACACACACACACACACACACACACACACACACACACACACACACACACACACACACACACACACACACACACACACACACACACACACACACACACACACAAGGAATGAGAGGTATAAACTGATGCAGGCTCCAGACTGTGACCATTTTGTGACCCTTTGACTTGGCTGTGGTCTCACTGTTGCAAGCTGCACATTCTACCTGTTACCTCAATCAAAACGTCCTATTTTCAGAGAGGATAAATCCATTCATTTGTTAAACAGTGAAGAGCATTATCTTCATGATTCCTGTAATAAAAGGTCTGCCTGTTACACTGGGGCCGGAGTGTCTGCCTGTTACACTGGGGCCGGAGTGTCTGCCTGTTACACTGGGGCCGGAGTGTCTGCCTGTTACACTGGGGCCGGAGTGTCTGCCTGTTACACTGGGGCCGGAGTGTCTGCCTGTTACACTGGGGCCGGAGTGTCTGCCCTGGGCCGGAGTGTCTGCCTGTTACACTGGGGCCGGAGTGTCTGCCTGTTACACTGGGGCCGGAGTGTCTGCCTGTTACACTGGGGCCGGAGTGTCTGCCTGTTACACTGGGGCCGGAGTGTCTGCCTGTTACACTGGGTCCGGAGTGTAACAGGCAGATGACAGGTGTTCTCACCAACAGAACGCGTACATAAACTCGTCCAGAGCATCATGGTATTTGTAGTTCTTTATGATAGCAGCTAATTAGCATTTCATTTGGGGGGATAAAGACAAGTGAATATATTGATAAAAGTCACCTTGTCCTAGAGAGATTTACACAGTTATCAGGCCAAGGTGAGCCCTTATTTTAAGTGTTTATAAAATCCCCTTTGGGAAAAACAATTGGAACCATTTCCTTGTTTGACCGCTAGGCTTAATGGGTATTATGACTCATACTGTGGTACTCTATGCATATAGGAAATACATATGAAAGACACGATTGATCTACATGATGATTACCATGACGAGGAACTCACTGGGGTCACAGCCACAGCCAGTGTGTGTTTTAAGACAAAGAGGCCATCTGGACCTTCAGCATCAAACTGACCACTCAGCAACAACACACACACACAAACACACACACACACACACACACACACACACAGGATGAGTGTTTATGTAGATGTAATATCAGATGGTAATGAGTAACACGTCAGTTTGTGTGTGACAAATGATCTGATGAGTCATGTTTGTGGTGATCTAGCTGAAGAAATGTGTGTGTGTGTGTGTCAGAGGTGTTAGATTGGTGTGAGTAATTTCTAGCATCTGACAGATGGATGTACTCATTAGCTGGGTTGAGACTCTTTACCAGCAGGCACAGCAGTGGAACACTCAGGCTGACTTCCAAATAGCACCCTATACCCTAAATACTGCACTAAACACTATACAGAAACATTAGAAACACCTTTCTGATATTGAGTTGCCAACCCAGCAGCGTTGCAGTTCTTGACAAACTCAAACCGGTGGGCCTGGCACCTACTACCAGACCCCGTTCAAAAGATGAAAACAGCAGGTCTGGGACAAGGTGGCACATCCAATGAACAGGTCAGGGTTCCATAACCACAGGCAGAAGAGTTGAAACCGGTGCAGCAGCACGACCAGGTGGACTGGGGAGAGCT
>CM042412.1:1841046-2003546 GCA_023634145.1 Thymallus thymallus
CCCTGGTACCAGCACTGACCTAGTTTTGCTGCATAGAGAGGGAGAGGGAGAGGGAGTTGATATGGGGTTGGTAGTCTCACAGTATGGGGCAGGTAGTCTCACAGTATGGGGCAGGTAGTCTCACAGTATGGGGCAGGTAGTCCCACAGTATAAGGTTGGTTGTCCCACAGTATGGGGCAGGTAGTCCCACAGTATAAGGTTGGTTGTCCCACAGTATGGGGTTGGTTGTCCCACAGTATGGGTTTGGTAGTCCCACAGTATGGGGTTGGGATTCCAACAATATGGGTTTGGGAGTACCACAGTATGGGGCTTGTACTCCCACAGTATGTGGTTGGTTGTCCCACAGTATGATTTTGGTAGGGACACAGTATGGGTTTGGTAGTCACACAGTATGGGGTTGGGAGTATCACAGTATGGGGTTGGGAGTACCACAGTATGGGGCTTGTACTCCCACAGTATGGGGTTGGTAGTCCCACAGTATGGAGTCGGTAGTCCCACAGTATGGAGTCGGTAGTCCCACAGTATGGGGTTGGTAGTCCCACAGTATGGGGTTGGTAGTCCCCCAGTTTGGGGTTGGGAGTCCCACAGTATGGGGTTGGGAGTCCCAAATTATGGGGTTGGGAGTCTCACAGTATGGGGTTGGTAGTCCCACTGTATGGTTTTGGTTGTCCCACAGTATGGAGTTGGTAGTCCCACAGTATGGGGTTGTGAGTCCCACAGTATGGGGTTGGTAGTCCCACAGTATGAGGTTGTGAGTCCCTCAGTATGGGGTTGGTCATCCAACAGTATGGAGTTGGTAGTCCCACAGTATGGGGTTGTTAGTCCCACAGTATGGGGTTGGTAGTCCCACAATAGGGCTTTGGGAGTACCACAGTATGGGGTTGGGAGTCCCACAGTATGGAGTTGGTAGTCTCAGTACCAGCATATCTAATAGTACTATTAGTCTCCTGTGTATTTCTCAACACCAGTATATCTAACAATACTAATACTCTCCTTTGTATTTCTCAGCACCAGTATATCTAACAATACTATTACTCTCCTGTGTATTTCTCAACACCAGTATATCTAACAATACTATTACTCTCCTGTGTATTTCTCAGCACCAATATATCTAACAATACTATTTTCAATATCAGGAGAAAGACCAAGGTCTTGGGTTGAAATGGAGAGCATTTGTATCTTTGTATCTCACCCGCAAAACACCAGTCTCAACGTCAACAGTGAAGAGGCGACTCCGGGATGATGGCCTTCTAGGCAGAGTTGCAAAGAAAAGCCATATCTTCCTCTGTCCAGTGTCTGTGTTCTTTTGCCCATCTTAATCTTTTCTTTTTATTGGCCAGTCTGAGATATGGCTTTTTCTTTGCAACTCTGCCTAGAAGGCCAGCATCCCGGAGTCGCCTCTTCACTAATTTACATTTACATAAGTATTCAGACCATTTACTCAGTACTTTGTTGAAGCACCTTTAGCAGTGATTACAGCCTTGAGTCTTCTTGGGTATGACGCTACAAGCTGGTCACACCTGTATTTGGGGAGTTTCTCCCATTCTTCTCTGCAGATCCTCTCAAGCTCTGTCAGGTTGCTGCACAGCTATTTTCAGGTCTCTCCAAAGATATTCGACCAGGTTTAGGCCACTCAAGGACATTCATAGAAGCCACTCCTGCTCTTGGTTATGTTCTTAGGGTTGTTGTCCTGTTGGAAGGTGAACCTTCAGCCCAGTCTGAGGTCCTGAGAGCTCTGGAGCAGGTTTTCATCAAGGATCTCTCTGTACTTTGCTCTGTTCATCTTTGCCTAGATCCTGACTAGTCTCCCAGTCCCTGCCGCTGAAAACATCCCCACAGCATGATGCTGCCACCACCATGCTTCACCTCCCTGACCAAGGCCCTTCTCCCCCGATTGCTCAGTTTGGCAGGGTGACCAGCTCTAGGAAGAGTCTTGGTGGTTCCAAACTTCTTCCATTTAAGAATGATGGAGGCCACTGTGTTCTTGGGGACCTTCTTTGGCACCCTTCCCCAGATCTGTGCCTCGACACAATCCTGTCTTGGGGCACTACAGACAATTCCTTCGACCTCATGGCTTGGTTTTTGCTCTGACATGCACTGTCAACTGTGGGACCTTATATTGACAGGTCTGTGCCTTTCCAAATCACGTCCAATCAATTGGATTTACCCCAGGTGGACTCCAATCAAGTTGTAGAAACATCTTAAGGGTGATCAATGGAAACAGGATGCACCTGAGCTCAGTTTCGAGTCTCATAGCAAAGGTTCTGAATATTTATGTAAATAAGGTATTTCTGTTTTAATACATTTGCAGAAATTTCTAAACTCCTGTTTTTACTTTGTCATTATGGGGTTTTGTGTGTAGATTGATGTCATTATGGGGTTTTGTGTGTAGATTGATGTCATTATGGGGTATTGTGTGTAGATTGATGTCATTATGGGGTATTGTGTGTAGATTGATGTCATTATGGGGTTTTGTGTGTAGATTGATGTCATTATGGGGTTTTGTGTGTAGATTGATGTAGATTGATGTCATTATGGGGTTTTGTGTGTAGATTGATGTCATTATGGGGTATTGTGTGTAGATTGATGAGGAGGAAAACTACTATTTAATCCATTTTAAAATAAGGCTGTAATATAACAAAATGTGGATTGAGGGAAGGGGTCTGAATACTTTCTGAATGCCCAAATAACTTTATAAACCCACTTGTCAACCTAAGCTCTGTCCATGTCAGAACCTTCCTCCTGTCCTAACCCAGTCTCCATGTCAGAACCTTCCTCCTGTCCTAACCCAGTCTCCATGTCAGAACCTTCCTCCTGTCCTAACCCAGTCTCCATGTCAGAACCTTCCTCCTGTCCTAACCCAGTCTCCATGTCAGAACCTTCCTCCTGTCCTAACCCAGTATCCATGTCAGAACCTTCCTCCTGTCCTAACCCAGTCTCCATGTCAGAACCTTCCTCCTGTCCTAACCCAGTCTCCATGTCAGAACCTTCCTCCTGTCCTAACCCAGTCTCCATGTCAGAACCTTCCTCCTGTCCTAACCCAGTCTCCATGTCAGAACCTTCCTCCTGTCCTAACCCAGTCTCCATGTCAGAACCTTCCTCCTGTCCTAACCCAGTCTCCATGTCAGAACCTTCCTCCTGTCCTAACCCAGTCTCCATGTCAGAACCTTCCTCCTGTCCTAACCCAGTCTCCATGTCAGAACCTTCCTCCTGTCCTAACCCAGCCTCCATGTCAGAACCTTCCTCCTGTCCTAACCCAGTCTCCATGTCAGAACCTTCCTCCTGTCCTAACCCAGTCTCCATGTCAGAACCTTCCTCCTGTCCTAACCCAGTCTCCATGTCAGAACCTTCCTCCTGTCCTAACCCAGTCTCCATGTCAGAACCAGGAAGAGGAGGAGGAGTTTAAAATTAATGTAGTATATTCTGGTCTAACATCCCTGGTCTGGTGAAGCTGTCTAACATCCCTGGTCTGGTGAAGCTGTCTAACATCCCTGGTCTGGTGAAGCTGTCTAACATCCCTGGTCTGGTGAAGCTGTCTAACATCCCTGGTCTGGTGAAGCTGTCTAACATCCCTGGTCTGGTGAAGCTGTCTAACATCCCTGGTCTGGTGAAGCTGTCTAACATCCCTGGTCTGGTGAAGCTGTCTAACATCCCTGGTCTGGTGAAGCTGTCTAACATCTCTGGTCTGGTGAAGCTGTCTAACATCTCTGGTCTGGTGAGAGGCAGAGAGGGCTCCTGCTGTGAACACACAGGATGTACAGAGGGAGGAAGTGTGTGTGTGTGTGTGTACGATTAGAAAGACCAGGGTTACTGTTAGATTGGTGTCAGAAGTGGGATGTCTCTGTGGGGTGCTTTAATGATACTCTGTAGTTAATACAAAAAAGTCTGTGTCAAAATCCCTGTAAGCTTCATCAGCTAACATCTGTGTCAAAACACACACAGGCTGGGGGGAGTGAACAGAATCCCTGCTTAATGTATGAAACAGAAACACAAACTGGGTGGCAGGTAGCCCAGTGGTTAGAGTGTTGGGCCTGTAACCAAAAGGTTGTTGGATCGAATCCCCGAGATGACAAGGTAAAAATCTGTTGTTCCTAGGCTGTCATTGTAAATATCTTAACTGACTTGCCTAGGTAAATAAAAGGAAAATAAAAACACTACATGGTAGTCTTGCTGCATAGGAGTTTGCCCGTGAAGGTATTTACCTAGGAGTGGATACTAGGTAAAAGGAAGACATTGAAGAACCACAGACTGAGCTAAACATTGCATAATGTCTCTGTCTCTCTCTCACTGCCAGTTGTTATAGCTGCATGCAGTCCCATGGACAATTTGTAAGGCCTGAGGCTGTGCCACCACTCTGCCAGTCAGGGGTTTTCACAGGGGCTCACAGCACACACTCACATACTTACTGGCTGATGGAGAGAGAGAGAAAAGGGAGATGGAGTACAGATAGAGGTGGAGAGAGAGAGTGAGCAACAGAGATAGAGAGCAGTGTCTGAGGGAGAGGAATTCCTCCATATTGCCATCTCTCCATTCTTTAATGCCTCCATATCTCTATCCCGCTATTCCTCCATTCATCCAGGAGAGAAGTGGGGGAGGAGAGGAGAGAGGAGTGAAGAAGAGAGGAGAGAGGAGAGTGTAGGAGGAGAGGAGAGAGGAGAGGAGAGTGTAGGAGGAGAGGAGAGGAGAGGAGAGAGTAGGGGAGGAGAGGAGTGAAGAAGAGAGGAGAGTGTAGGAGGAGAGGAGAGTGTAGGAGGAGAGAGGAGAGAGGAGAGGAGAGTGTAGGAGGAGAGAGGAGAGTGTAGGAGAGTGTAGGAGGAGAGGAGAGTGGAGGAGAGGAGAGGAGGTTGACTCTCTGGGTCACATCAAGGTAAGCGTCCTCCATTGAAGCCTCCACTAATTACTTATTGACCACGCGCCACCAAGCATGCTCAGTCTGATCTCTTCAAATGCCGCCGTGGCTTCCTGTGATACGATTCTCATCAGAATGCGGTTGTTTGAAGTATCCCTACTCCAGAGTCATGTAGTGTTCTACAGAGTTGGGGCGATGCGGTTTCTGTCTGAACATTCCCAGAGCACCACTTCCTCCTCCATAGCCGTTACTGAGACACTTCCGTGTTGTGTTGTTTATTTCTGATAGTTTTCTAAACCTATGACGACGTCCAGTGAAAGCAGATATGCAATTTGTTGACACCACAACACAGTACAGACTTGGATACAAATTATTATTATTATCCCCGATACGAATCAATAAAAACCTCTGTTTAACTTCCTGCCCGACTCTGCTTGTTTACAGCAGGTCATTTCAGAGGGAACTGGCGGAGGCACTCACGTATTGTTACATCACCAACATGGCCACCGTTCTAAAACCTGGCCCTTCTTTCCATGACATAAACTGACCAGGAGAATCCAGGTGAAAGCTATGATCCCTTATTGATGTCACATGTTAAATCCACCTCAATCAGTGTAGATGAAAGGGAGGAGACCGGTTAGAGACATGGATTGTGTGTGTGTACCATACAGAGGGTGAATGGGCAAGACAAAATATGTAAGTGCCTTTAAACGGGGTATGGTAGTATGTGCCAGGTTTTTCAAACTCGACAGTTTCCTGTGTGCATCAAGAATAGTTCACCACCCAAGGCATATCCAGACAACTTCACACTGTGGGAAGCATTAGAGTCAACATGGGCCAGCATCCCTGTAGAATGCTTAACACCTTGTAAAGTCCATGCCCCTACGAATTGAGAACGTTCTGAAATATACACACACCATGTATGTGAGCTGGCCTCCATCATCGGGCAGGGGCTTGTGGGTATGGTCTGTGAGCTGGCCTCCATCATCGGGCAGGGGCTTGTGGGTATGGTCTGTGAGCTGGCCTCACAGTGTGGCTTATTGAAACCTGAAGAGCCCTCTCTCTCTCTCTCTCTCTCTCTCTCTCTCTCTCTGTCAGACAGACAAAGACACAGATACAGATACAGACAAAGACACAGATACAGATACAGATACAGACACAGATACAGACAGACAAAGACACAGATACAGACACAGATACAGACACAGATACAGACACAGATACAGACACAGATACAGACAGACAAAGACACAGATACAGACACAGACAAAGACACAGATACAGACAGAGACACAGATACAGACACAGATACAGACACAGATACAGACAGACAAAGACACAGATACAGACACAGACAAAGACACAGATACAGACAGAGACACAGATACAGACAAAGACACAGATACAGACAGACAAAGACACAGATACAGACACAGATACAGACAGACAAAGACACAGATACAGACACAGACACAGATACAGATACAGACACAGATACAGACAGACACAGATACAGTCACAGACACAGATACAGTCACAGACACAGATACAGATACAGACACAGACACAGATACAGACACAGACACAGATACAGACAGACACAGATACAGACAGACACAGATACAGACAGACACAGATACAGACACAGATACAGACAGACACAGTCACAAACACAGACACAGATACAGACACAGATACAGACAGAGATAAAGGCCGAGATAAAGTCACAGACACAGACACAGACACAGACACAGATAAAGTCACAGACACAGACACAGACACAGATAAAGACACAGATACAGACACAGACAAAGACAAAGACACAGATACAGATACAGATACAGACACAGATACAGACACAGATACAGACACAGACTCAGACACAGACATAGACAGAGATAAAGTTACAGACACACACACAGAGACACAGACACAGATAAAGACACAGACACAGAACAGACACAGATAAAAACACAGACACAGATAAAGACACAGACAAAGACACAGACACAGATAAAGACACAGACACAGACAAAGACACAGACACAGATACAATCACCGACACATATACAGATACAGACACAGATACATATACAGGAATGAGGAAACAAACATAATATACTTTAAAATAAACCTTTTAGTCCCTCTGCACGCCTGCTGTGCGTCCCTCTACACGCCTGCTGTGCGTCCCTCTGCACGCCTGCTGTGCGTCCCTCTGCACGCCTGCTGTGCGTCCCTCTGCACGCCTGCTGTGCGTCTCTCTACATGCCTGCTGTGCGTCCCTCTGCACGCCTGCTGTGCGTCCCTCTACACGCCTGCTGTGCGTCCCTCTGCACGCCTGCTGTGCGTCCCTCTGCACGCCTGCTGTGCGTCCCTCTGCACGCCTGCTGTGCGTCCCTCTGCACGCCTGCTGTGCGTCCCTCTACACGCCTGCTGTGCGTCCCTCTACACGCCTGCTGTGCGTCCCTCTACACGCCTGCTGTGCGTCCCTCTGCACGCCTGCTGTGCGTCCCTCTGCACGCCTGCTGTGCGTCCCTCTGCACGCCTGCTGTGCGTCCCTCTGCACGCATGCTGTGCGTCTCTCTACACGCCTGCTGTGCGTCCCTCTGCACGCCTGCTGTGCGTCCCTCTGCACGCCTGCTTTCAAGGAGCGGGACTACCCAGACGCTTATAAGAAATCCCGCTATGACCTCCGACAAACCATCAAACAGAGATTGAATCATACTATACTGACTAAATCACTTCTATGCTCGCTTCGAGGCAAGCAACACTGAACCATGCATGAGATCATCAGCTGTTCCGGACGACTGTGTGATCACGCTCTCTGTAGGTAAGTAAGACCTTTAAACATGTCGATGGATTACCAGGATGTGTACATCGCACACGCTGACCAACTGGCAAGTGTCTTCACTGACAATTTCAACCTATTTGGGATGAAAACCATGGAAGAGGAGAGAGCTCTTGGTCAGGAGGGGGTGTCAGGTTGGTTGGTCAGGAGGGGGTGTCAGGTTGGTTGGTCAGGAGGGGGTGTCAGGTTGGTTGGTCAGGAGGGGGTGTCAGGTTGGTTGGTCAGGAGGGGCTGTCAGGTTGGTTGGTCAGGAGGGGGTGTCAGGTTGGTTGGTTAGGAGGGGGTGTCAGGTTGGTTGGTCAGGAGGGGGTGTCAGGTTGGTTGGTCAGGAGAGGGTGTCAGGTTGGTTGGTCAGGAGAGGGTGTCAGGTTGGTTGGTCAGGAGGGGGTGTCAGGTTGGTTGGTCAGGAGGGGGTGTCAGGTTGGTTGGTCAGGATTGGGTGTCAGGTTGGTTGGTCAGGAGGGGGTGTCAGGTTGGTTGGTCAGGAGGGGGTGTCAGGTTGGTTGGTCAGGAGGGGGTGTCAGGTTGGTTGGTCAGGAGGGGGTGTCAGGTTGGTTGGTCAGGAGGGGTTGTCAGGTATTCCAACGTATTCCGCCTTTGTTTTTTCTGTAGCTTTTTTTTAACGTTTCCCCTCCGTTCCATTCATCAGGATATTTCCCAGACTGCAATAGGAGTCCTGTTGTCCCTCACTTAGTGTCACCAGCTGCTGCTCTCTGTGCTCTTCCTCTCTCCCCCTCCCCCCGTATCACTCTCTCTCTCACCCTCCCCCCTTCCCCCCGTATACCTCTCTCTCTCACCCTCCCCCCTTCCCCCCGAATCCCTCTCTCTGTCACCCTCCCCCCTCTCCCCGTATCCCTCTCTCTCTCAACCTCTCCCCTTTCTTTCTCCCTCTCTTTGTCTCTCCATCCTGTGTATCAGTAACGGGTGATATGTGTTTCAGCGCATAATGTTATCTCTCTTCAGGGGAAACATGGAAAACATATTTCAGGGCCGAAAGGAGACATTTTGTCTACCAAGGGAGCTAGGCAACACACACTTCAGTGTCAGACTTCCTCCTAAATCTCAGGCTGATTCAGTGTCTGAGGGCCTGTTTTTTTTCCACTGAACTTTTACCCTAAATCCAATGTTTATTAAACTTTTTTTTTGTTTTGTTTTTTTGGCTTCACATTAGTTCAAATGTAAATCAAAACTAGATGTTGAACTTATGTCTGTGCCCAGAGTGGATGGAGGTTGCGCAAACATTCACTACAAAACACCAGACCGTTGAATCAGCATAGACAATACTTTATTGCCAGACAGACAGGGGTTTTACAGTAAAGGCTGGTTTATAGTTGGTCTACGGCATGTCTGTAGACTATTAGAATGCAACAAATTTCTCTGGTCAAAACAACACTTAATTTATACTCTGGCAGGGCTGTCAATTGGGTAGGGCAGAGTATGGCAGGCACCGTACCCTAGCTCAACACCAACAATTTAAAATAAGCTGCTAAAATCATTTAAATTCCGATTAAAAGGCAAAATTCTGTTTAGTGGTATTAGCGGGCTTGCTTTAGGACCATGTGGACGGCTCAAAGCTGTCAGGAAGGCTATTTGCCTGGCTGGCTTTGGGAGTCAGGACTAGCGCATCGACCAGTGTGACTTTTCTCTCAAAACAGTGCAGAGATAAAGATGACTGTAGTCGAAGGCATGGCTAGTTTAACTTCATATTAAACTAGACTACAGGTAACTACTGTTTGACCTGACATCAGACTAGACTACAGGTAACTACTGTTTGACTTGACATCAGACTAGACTACAGGTAACTACTGTTTGACTTGACATCAGACTAGACTACAGGTAACTACTGTTTGACTTGACATCAGACTAGACTACAGGTAACTACTGTTTGACTTGACATCAGACTAGACTACAGGTAACTACTGTTTGACTTGACATCAGACTAGACTACAGGTAACTGCTGTTTGACCTGACATGAAACTAGACTACAGGTAACTACTGTTTGACTTGACATCAGACTAGACTACAGGTAACTACTGTTTGACTTGACATCAGACTAGACTACAGGTAACTACTGTTTGACTTGACATCAGACTAGACTACAGGTAACTACTGTTTGACTTGACATCAGACTAGACTACAGGTAACTACTGTTTGACTTGACATCAGACTAGACTACAGGTAACTACTGTTTGACTTGACATCAGACTAGACTACAGGTAACTGCTGTTTGACCTGACATGAAACTAGACTACAGGTAACTACTGTTTGACTTGACATCAGACTAGACTACAGGTAACTTCTGTTTGACCTGACATCAGACTAGACTACAGGTAACTACTGTTTGACCTGACATCAGACTAGACTACAGGTAACTGCTGTTTGACCTGACATGAAACTAATTTAGAGTTTATAATACCCAGCGGTCACCGCCTGCATCAGCGAAATGGCTGTTAATTGCGCATCACTGAGTTTGGTCTACACCAACTAGCTCACGCAGCAACAAAGGTGTGATTGGAAAGAGGGGCTGAGCAATGAGAGTTGTTGTCACGGGGGGGAGCATCGAGAGACCAACACGCAGCGCAGGGATAGTAGTTCGACATAATTTATTATACTATGTAATATATATATAATTTACTATGTATAATAACACACCAATGATGAACTACACAACAAACTGACACGAATGGACAAAAGGTAAATTAGCACACTTACTGTCACCGTGACAACGACCCACATCCCCGGTGTGGAACATACAAACCTATGTAGGATCCCTAATTAGAGACAATGCGCTACAGCTGCCTCTAATTAGGGATCCAACACAAACCACCACCAGAAACAGAAAGAATAGAACTGTCAGACTCTGACCATCGCTACATAGAGAAGCAAATAGGTTTCTCTATGGCCAGAGCCTGACAGCTGTGCAAATGATCACTACATGGGAGGTGTGAATTGCAGACTATTACCAAGTGCCATATGCTCAGGTGCTAGAAGCCACATTAGCCTAGCTATTAGACTAGCTATTAGCCTAGCCATTAGCCAATAGCCCAAACAAAGAACCATGCTTCAAATTTGATACATGTACATTCAGTTATACATATGTGGATGAGTCAACTTCTTTGAATTACAATATTTGATATGATTTAATGCATGTAATTAACAAAGTGTGCTCCATCTCTAAAGTTGTCCCAGGTGAGGTAGGCAGCATGGGAGGGAGGGTCAATGGCACTGGAGCCTTAACTAGTCGCCTGGAACTCACCCATAGTCTCTGTGAGGGAGTACCTAGTCGCCTGGAACTCACCCATAGTCTCTGTGAGGGGGTACCTAGTCGCCTGGAACTCACCCATAGTCTCTGTGAGGGAGTATCTAGTCACCTGGAACTCCCCCATAGTCTCTGTGAGGGAGTATCTAGTCTTCTGGAACTCACCCATAGTCTCTATGATGGTTGCAGCACAGATATAACAAGGAGTCAGATTTTTCACTGGATTTATAAATCTGAAGCATTCAGTTGGAATATCCACTCCCAACCAAATCTGGTGATGAGAGGAAGCCCAGTTGCCGGCAGTTGGAGAGTATGGAGCGAGATGGAGCGAGATGGAGCGAGATGGAACTGGGACGACATTCTTCTCTTTTTCTAATTTCGCCCGAAACTACAATCTGTTGTGAACAGAGTGCAATGTTTTGTAGACTTCAGTGCACAAGACTTGACCATTTGCCAAAATTTTCTAAAAATTGCATTGTTTACAAGGAGTGCACTTCACAGAGAAGGCGTTCCCCAATGGAAATATGCAAATACATGCAAGAACGCGCCAATAGGATCTCGTTAGCTCGTGCTTGGCTCTGCACGCATCCCTGCTTGTTTTGTCCACATTTGCTCCCATTGAAAACGACACAGATGAACTATCTTCGGTTAGTTATAAATATATTTGGTTGCAGCCTCCGTTGTCATAGCTACCAGAAAGCCACAGCAACATGATGGTGCAGGAGTTTTATTTCGTCACTGTCACACTTGACAACCATACACTATTTTCTGTAATTGGCTCACCATTACCTTGTAAATAATGATCTTGTTGTGAGTTTTTCCCTTTATTAATGAATAAAAATGTGCTAAAGTGAAGACGTTGTTAGCTATGATTCTGGTCATTATTTGAACTGGCTAACCAGCAAGCTAGCTAGCTAACAAGCTAGCAACGAACAGAAACATCATTTAAAAAGTTGCTTTCAGTTGCCTGGCTTGCTAGATTGAGATTTACTAAATTATTTTTTAACTGGTGGGTTTATTGGTGTTACAGCAGTTATGCTATTTGGAGCGCTAGGCTGATGATGCCATGTAGAGACTGTTTGGAGCACAATGCTGATGATGTCATGTAGAGACTGTTTGGAGCATCAGGCTGATGATGTCATGTAGAGACTGTCTGGAGCACCAGGCTGATGATGTCATGTAGAGACTGTCTGGAGCACCAAGCTGATGATGTCATGTAGAAACTGTCTGGAGCACCAGGCTGATGATGTCATGTAGAGACTGTCTGGAGCACCAGGCTGATGATGTCATGTAGAGACTGTTTGGAGCACAATGCTGATGATGTCATGTAGAGACTGTTTGGAGCACAATGCTGATGATGTCATGTAGAGACTGTCAGGGGTAGTTGAGGTAATCTGCAGGGGTACGAGGTAGTTGAGGTAATGTGCAGGGGTATGAGGTAGTTGAGGTAATGTGCAGGGGTACGAGGTAGTTTAGGTAATGTGCAGAGGTACGAGGTAGTTGAGGTAATGTGCAGAGGTACGAGGTAGTTGAGGTAATGTGCAGAGGTACGAGGTAGTTGAGGTAATGTGCAGAGGTACGAGGTAGTTGAGGTAATGTGCAGGGGTATGAGGTAGTTGAGGTAATGTGCAGAGGTACGAGGTAGTTGATGTAATGTGCAGGTGCAGCAGGTAGTTGAGGCAATGTATGTGTGTTTGAAGAGTGAGCAGGGGCGTTGTTCAGTCAGACTAATGTGTAGTCACAACAAGTTATCCTCAGTGTGACTGTCACACACACAACAAGTTATCCTCAGTGACGGTCACACACACACACACACACACCATTACTGCAAAATTTGACGTTTGTTGCTCTAAACATCAAATTTCAACATGTTTGTTGACACTGCACTGCCTATCACTGAGATTGAACATGCAACCCTCAGATCTGGAAACTGCAGGGCCACACATGACCCTGCTGGAGTCACACTGTCTGCTGGTGTGAAATGTAGCCCGGGAAAGACAGTACCCACTAGGCACAAACTGGTTGAATCAACGTTGTTTCAAAGTGATTTGTCAACATATTGTGACTTGGAATCTACATGGAAAATACATAACAAAAATTTAAGTCAACTGTTGTATTGTGTGTGACATTTCAGCATTATGTCATCATGGTATCAAATTTTCAACATAGACACATCTTGTATAAAATATGTTGAATTTGTACCTTTTAAGACAACGTCAGCTCTTCAATGTTATATACACTATAAATAAAAAAATGAGTAGGCTGGGCAGCACCTCCTACTGGACAGTTGATCTAGCTACAACTATCCAATGGTCTCCCATCCAGGGTTTTAACCCAGCCCAGCTCTGCTTATATTTGTCACTGACTACTACCAATGTGCTATCACAAGAATGATTTTTGAGAGATTTCTTAATAACTTAATCACTGTTGCTATCGAAATCATTCCAAAGGTTAGGTTTAACAGCGCAAATGACATGTAACCATTCTTTAAAAGCCATATATCATCAATGATTCTATTTAGGACTTTATCAGCCATATATCATCAATGATTCTATTTAGGACTATATGGCATATCATCAATAATGTTGTCGTAATGTTGGCTTTGATTAATTTGGTGACATGTTATTTTAATAAATGGATTATTCTAATGTTTAATTGATTACGTGATTGAATTAAATCATGCAAGAATTAAATTATGAATAACCTGGGGCACCACTGGAATCTGTTGTTTACAGAGTTACCGATTTCAGAAAATAACTTCGGATATTATATATCTATTATAACAGTCAATCATTAACCATACCTCTTATCCTTCTCATTCTGATGATATTATATATCTATTATAACAGTCAATCATTAACCATACCTCTTATCCGTCTCATTCTGATGATATTATATATCTATTATAACAGTCAATCATTAACCATACCTCTTATCAGTCTCATTCTGGTGATATTATATATCTATTATAACAGTCAATCATTAACCATACCTCTTATCAGTCTCATTCTGATGATATTATACATCTATTATAACAGTCAATCATTAACCATACCTCTTATCAGTCTCATTCTGATGATATTATATATCTATTATAACAGTCAATCATTAACCATACCTCTTATCCGTCTCATTCTGATGATCATAAGATCTAAATCTGCACGAATCCTAGCTCACATGTTGAATCAGTAATACGCAAATTGTGCTAATGATTTATTTACTAGCTAAAGAATCACACAGAATTACATATATATTCAACAGTATAGATCATACATGTTAGCAATCATGCCATGAAAAGAGAGACAAAGGCTTATCGACCTGGATGAAGCTATGCTGACGTAAACACACAATCTTATACACTCTAACTGCCCATTCGGAAAAGGTAATGCAGTTATAGATATTTACGATTTGAGCTTGGCTTCGATAGAAGACGGAAGACTCTGGTCCTTTGGAGAATCTTTCTGGTTGCAGTGTCTGTAGAGCGGATACGTTGGAGTACCCAGTTCTATGCAGGTACTGTGTTCGTCCTAGGCCGTGTTCTTCAACTGCATAACCACGACGACTAAGATTGAATCACTTCTTCTTTAGTGAATCCCAGTTCAAAGTTCATACCAAGTTGCGATAATCAGCTCATGCTATATTCTGACTAATATGTTGAAATTCACAATTTTTACCTGGCGATCGTCACCTTCCTCGTTATCTTGTCGCATGTAGATTTTGTTAGATAGCGTTGTAATTCAACCATTAGCTACCTTGGCTCACGCTGTTGATTGCTTAGTCTGATGTGAATGGCGTCACAGGGGGCTTTTGAACTAGGAAGAGAAGGGGCGTATTTCATCCTTCTAACCCAATGAAAGTTCACTTGGGCGTGGCCACTGCTTGGGCACAAGTTAGTGTGCGACAACAATTTTCATTTTAAAAGACAACATTACATTTAATCTTTTCACAAATAGTTTCATATTTGAACACAGAAATTGGATAACAATTACATATAAATCTGATAACTAGAATGTGTAGAGTTTCCAAGTTACGATTTATGTTGTCCTGTCATCCGATATAATGTTCCAGACAACAACTGATCTGACATAATATTCTTTAAATACCAACGGGAAATATTGTTCCATTCCCAAACTTTTACTGTTACTGTATTGTAGTCTTTCTCTGTGGTAACAAAAGGGTCTCTCTCCAAACTCCATTTTGGTAGAGTAGAGAGAGAAGGAAGGTATTTATGGAGGGTCATAAACCAGTGGGGAGAGAGAGAAGGAAGGTATTTATGGAGGGTCATAAACCAGTGGGGAGAGAGAGAAGGAAGGTATTTATGGAGGGTCATAAACCAGTGGGGAGAGAGAGAAGGAAGGTATTTATGGAGGGTCATAAAGCAGCGGGGAGAGAGAGTGAAGGAAGGTATTTATGGAGGGTCACAAACCAGTGGGGGGAGAGAGAAGGAAGGTATTTATGAAGGGTCATAAACCAGTGGGGAGAGAGAGAAGGAAGGTATTTATGGAGGGTCATAAACCAGTGGGGAGAGAGAGAAGGAAGGTATTTATGGAGGGTCATAAACCAGTGGGGAGAGAGAGAGAAGGGGGTTATGACCCCCCCCCCTCCACCCAACAGGGCAACGTTGTGACAATGCTATTTAGGACTATATGGTATATCATCAATGATGCTATTGAGGACTATATGGCATTTGCAAAGTCACCAACAGTTATAGTTTCAATTGAAAATAGACAATACATACAGGCCTACCCACAGGGGAAAAACAGCTTGAATCAACATTGTTTACACGTCATTAACAAAAAAAAAAAAGAATATGATGATGTTGAATCAACGTGGAAAACTGATTGGATTTGTTCTCAACGTAAGGGAATTTAGTATTGTTTTAAACCAACTTTTAACCTAAATCCAATGTCATGGTGACATGTTGATTTCAAGTTGAATTCACGTTAGTTGACAAAATAAAGGTTGATCAGTGCCCAGTTGGTTTCAAGCTTTGGTTGATTTCAAATTGAATAAGTTAATCATTATTATATTGGATCCACGTCTCCAACTCAACCAAGAATCAAAGAATGGGACTCAATCTAATCAAACTACATTGAAAGTGTATTTCAAGTTTGATTCGATTTAGTTCTATTCTTTAACTTTTGAGATGAATTAGATGGAGATTTGAATCCAACGTATCAATTATTATTTTCTAGACAAACTGGAATTTGCTGACAACCAAACACAAGTCAATATCACTTTTGCAATACAGGAAATAATAGCCTTTTAAAGCAATATAGGAAATAATAGCCTCTTAAAGCAATACAGGTGTAATGAAGCATCAGCGGAGTGAGGATCCATCTGCAGTTTATTGCAAGTCAGACTCACAAGCAGTAAAAGATACAATAGAGACAGCGTAAGCTGGAACAGGCCGAGGTCTGGGTAGGCAGCAAACATGCAAATTCCAAAGACAGGCAGAGTTCTGGGGAGGCAGCAAACTAACAGAGTCCAAAAGGCAGGCAAGGTCTGGGCAGGCAGCAAACTAACAGAGTCCAAAAGGCAGGCAAGGTCTGGGGAGGCAGCAAACTAACAGAGTCCAAGAGGCAGGCAAAGGTCAGGGCAGGCAGAAACGAATCAAGGGTATGAGAAACAGTCCAAGTCAAAAACGGGAAAAAATACTATTAACAGGAATAAACGCTCAGAAAAGTTCACCGGGGCAAAACAAGACTTCGCACTGATACTGTGTAAATGGTGTGCTTAAGTAGTGTGTGTGTAATGAACTGCAGGTGTGTGTAATTAGTCTCAGGAATGAGGGCCTATGGGAGATGAAGTCCAAATGATAAACAGTTAGTATTCGGGTGATGTCTCCCTCTGGTGGTGCGAGGGAGGTGGTGCGGAACCTTCATTTGTCACAACAGGAAATAATAGCCACTTAAAGCATTACAGGAAATAATAGCCACTTAAAGCATTACAGGAAATAATAGCCTCTTAAAGCATTACAGGAAATAATAGCCACTTAAAGCATTACAGGAAATAATAGCCTCTTAAAGCATAACAGGAAATAATAGCCTCTTAAAGCATTACAGGAAATAATAGCCACTTAAAGCATTACAGGAAATAATAGCCTCTTAAAGCATTACAGGAAATAATAGCCACTTAAAGCATTACAGGAAATAATAGCCTCTTAAAGCATTACAGGAAATAATAGCCACTTAAAGCATTACAGGAAATAATAGCCTCTTAAAGCATTACAGGAAATAATAGCCACTTAAAGCATTACAGGAAATAATAGCCTCTTAAAGCATTACAGGAAATAATAGCCTCTTAAAGCATAACAGGAAATAATAGCCTCTTAAAGCATTACAGGAAATAATAGCCTCTTAAAGCATAACAGGAAATAATAGCCTCTTAAAGCATTACAGGAAATAATAGCCACTTAAAGCATTACAGGAAATAATAGCCACTTAAAGCATTACAGGAAATAATAGCCACTTAAAGCATTACAGGAAATAATAGCCACTTAAAGCATTACAGGAAATAATAGCCACTTAAAGCATTACAGGAAATAATAGCCACTTAAAGCATTACAGGAAATAATAGCCACTTAAAGCATTACAGGAAATAATAGCCTCTTAAAGCATTACAGGAAATAATAGCCACTTAAAGCATTACAGGAAATAATAGCCTCTTAAAGCATTACAGGAAATAATAGCCACTTAAAGCATTACAGGAAATAATAGCCTCTTAAAGCATTACAGGAAATAATAGCCACTTAAAGCATTACAGGAAATAATAGCCTCTTAAAGCATTACAGGAAATAATAGCCTCTTAAAGCATAACAGGAAATAATAGCCTCTTAAAGCATTACAGGAAATAATAGCCTCTTAAAGCATAACAGGAAATAATAGCATCTTAAAGCATTACAGGAAATAATAGCCACTTAAAGCATTACAGGAAATAATAGCCACTTAAAGCATTACAGGAAATAATAGCCACTTAAAGCATTACAGGAAATAATAGCCACTTAAAGCATTACAGGAAATAATAGCCACTTAAAGCATTACAGGAAATAATAGCCACTTAAAGCATTACAGGAAATAATAGCCTCTTAAAGCATTACAGGAAATAATAGCCTCTTAAAGCATTACAGGAAATAATAGCCTCTTAAAGCATTACAGTAAATAATAGCCACTTAAAGCATTACAGGAAATAATAGCCTCTTAAAGCATTACAGGAAATAATAGCCTCTTAAAGCATTACAGGAAATAATAGCCTCTTAAAGCATTACAGGAAATAATAGCCTATTAAAGCATTACAGGAAATAATAGCCTCTTAAAGCATTACAGGAAATAATAGCCTCTTAACTTGTCGACAAGTTAACAAATAATATGTTGGATTCATGTTGATATTTGGTTGCGTTGTCAACCAAACACTATTAAATAATATGTTGGATTCATGTTGATATTTGGTTGCGTTGTCAACCAAACACTATTAAATAATATGTTGGATTCATGTTGATATTTGGTTGCGTTGTCAACCAAACACTATTAAATAATATGTTGGATTCATGTTGATATTTGGTTGCGTTGTCAACCAAACACTATTAAATAATATGTTGGATTCATGTTGATATTTGGTTGCGTTGTCAACCAAACACTATTAAATAATATGTTGGATTCATGTTGATATTTGGTTGCGTTGTCAACCAAACACTATTAAATAATATGTTGGATTCATGTTGATATTTGGTTGCGTTGTCAACCAAACACTATTAAATAATATGTTGGATTCATGTTGATATTTGGTTGCGTTGTCAACCAAACACTATTAAATAATATGTTGGATTCATGTTGATATTTGGTTGCGTTGTCAACCAAACACTATTAAATAATATGTTGGATTCATGTTGATATTTGGTTGCGTTGTCAACCAAACACTATTAAATAATATGTTGGATTCATGTTGATATTTGGTTGCGTTGCCAACCAAACACTATCAAATAATATGTTGGATTCATGTTGATATTTGGTTGCGTTGTCAACCAAACACTATTAAATAATATGTTGGATTCATGTTGATATTTGGTTGCGTTGTCAACCAAACACTATTAAATAATATGTTGGATTCATGTTGATATTTGGTTGCGTTGTCAACCAAACACTATTAAATAATATGTTGGATTCATGTTGATATTTGGTTGCGTTGTCAACCAAACACTATTAAAGAAGACTTTTGTAATACAGTAAATAAAGTTAAGGCTGTCTTACAAACGAATGTAACATTTCAACCTTAAAATGAGTAACACATCCATGGCCACATCAAGGCGAATGTCTAACTATACATTCATTCTTAAGTAATCATATAAAGCGTGCATGTTCCACATAGCATGCACGAGTCTCAGGTCTGTGGAGATCTTCACAGTTACTGTAATAATCAGAATAGCCAACAGCATTAATCACTGGCACCATGTACTTTTAATGGAATCTCAACTAAAATCCAGGTCATTAGGTTCTGACCAAGCACAGTGATAACACATTAATCTGGTGTAGAAAAAAACTAAATATCTGACATTGTATTCCATTTTTAACTTTGTTGTGCTTTTAAATGGTTGAAAGCATAGTGATAACACATTGGAAATTCTGTGTTAGCCTAGATGTGTTTAGAGGGACGTGTGTGTGTGTGTGTGTGTGTGTGTGTGTGTGTGTGTGTGTGTGTGAGTAGAGGGATAATAAACATTGACATTCTAGTCATTATCAGACACTCTTATCCAGAGCGACTTACAGTTAGTTAGTGCAACATGTTCATACTTTTATCAAATCAGTGAAAGGAGTTTCAATTACGATGGATGGACTTGTTCATAGTGTGTGTTAACAACCAGTCATACGGATACACACACACACACACACACACACACACACACACACACACACACACACACACACACACACACACACACACACACACCCTTATGTAACACACTCCTCTGTACAACCTCCTCTCTTCCAGATTAACCTGATAATCTCCCTCCTCCATGGTGTAAAGCAGCCCAGTTGAGAATCTGGGGAAGAGACAGATGGAGAGACAGAGGGAGAGACAGAGGGAGAGACAGAGGGAGAGACAGAGGATGAGACAGAGGACGAGACAGTGGACGAGACAGTGGACGAGACAGTGGACGAGACAGTGGACGAGACAGGGGGAGAGACACAGAGAGGAGAGACAGAGAGGAGAGACAGAGAGGAGAGACAGAGGGAGAGAGACAGAGGGAGAGAGACAGAGGGAGAGAGACAAGGGGAGAGAGACAAGGGGAGAGACAGAGAGTAGCGACAGAGAGTAGAGACAGGGAGAGAGACAAGGGGAGAGACAGAGGGAGAGACAGGAGGAGAGACAGGAGGAGAGACAGGAGGAGAGACAGGGGGAGAGACAGGGGGAGAGACAGAGGGAGAGAGACGAGAGGAGAGAGACAGGGGAAGAGACAGAGGGAGAGAGACAGAGGGAGAGAGACAAGGGGAGAGAGACAAGGGGAGAGACAGAGAGTAGCGACAGAGAGTAGAGACAGGGAGAGAGACAAGGGGAGAGACAGAGGGAGAGACAGGAGGAGAGACAGGAGGAGAGACAGGAGGAGAGACAGGGGGAGAGACAGGGGAATGACAGAGGGAGAGAGACGAGAGGAGAGAGACAGGGGAAGAGACAGAGGGAGAGACAGGGGGGAGACAGGGGAGAGACAGAGGGAGAGAGACAGAGGGAGAGAGACAGGGGAAGAGAGGAACCGTTATATTTGCATGTCTCGAGCGAACATCTATCATCATCATCAAGGCAACTGTACGCTGTGATGTGTTAAATCAATAAAAGTGTATTAGTCGTGTGCACAGATTTGCAGATGTTATAGTGCAGCAGGGGCCAAGCTGAATTCCTTTAGCCTCCTGAGGTTCTTCACGGAAGCTTTTCACCCTCTCCACTGTGGCCCCGTTGATGTGGATCAGGGTGTGCTCTCTCTGCTGTCTCCTGTAGTCCACGATCAGCTCCTTAGTTTTGTTGACGTTGGCACAACTCCGACAAGGCCCTGACCTCCTCCCTGTAGGCTGCCTCATCATTGTTGGTAATCAGGCCTACCACTGTTGTGTTGTCAGCAAACTTGATGGTTGAGTTGGAGACGTGCGTGGCCACTCAGTCATGGGTGAACAGGGAGTACAGGCACCACTGAGGGGCAGCATGGTGGAGGTGGTGTTGAGGGGCAGCATGGTGGAGGTGGTGTTGAGGGGCAGCATGGTGAAGGTGGTGTTGAGGGGCAGCATGGTGGAGGTGGTGTTGAGGGGCAGCATGGTGAAGGTGGTGTTGAGGGGCGCAGCATGGTGGAGGTGGTGTTGAGGGGCAGCATGGTGGAGGTGCTGTTGAGGGGCAGCATGGTGGAGGTGGTGTTGAGGGGCAGCATGGTGGAGATGGTGTTGAGGGGCAACATGGTGGAGGTGGTGTTGAGGGGCAGCATGGTGGAGATGGTGTTGAGGGGCAGCATGGTGGAGATGGTGTTGAGGGGCAGCATGGTGGAGATGGTGTTGAGGGGCAGCATGGTGGAGGCGGTGTTGAGGGGCAGCATGGTGGAGGTGGTGTTGAGGGGCAGCATGGTGGAGGTGGTGATTAGGATAAATAGGCCTACAATAATAATAATGAAATACAATAATACAAATTATAGTTTTATTTATTAATTGGATACCTTTATTTACAACATATTTAGACCTAGGTCTCTTTTACAAATATGCCCTGTATATACACAACATAAATATACACATTATACCTAAACATATACACATTAAAATACAAAAACACAGTCATGGGATGCACAAATAAAACATTACAAATCACCCAGAGAAACAGTTACATTCCTCCAAAAAGAAATCACCAATCAATACTTGAAATTGCCCGAACGGCACCAGAATATCAAGATTCCAGCAATGAATGTAAAATGAAGAACACAGCTTTGTAGTTCATTTCCATAAAAACATTTTTTTAGTCATTAATTAGTCATTAAACAAATGATAATAAATACTAAAATAAATAAAAGTTATACAATTGCATCATCTATAAAAGCTTCTCCCCACAGAAGGCAGTCAATTCCATTACATTCAAGGGGTTTTATTGGGAAACATATGTTTACATTGCCAAAGCAAGTGAAATAAATAATTAACAGTAAATATTACACACAAGTTCCAGAAAAATAAAGACATTTCAAACGTCATATTATGTCTATATACAGTGTTGTAACAATGTGCAAATAGTTAAAGTATAAAAGGGAAAATAAATCAACATAAATATGGGTTGTATTTACATGGTGTTTGTTCTTCACTGGTTGCACTTTTCTTGTGACAACAGGTCACACATCTTGCTGCTGTGATGGAACACTGTGGTATTTCACCCAGTAGATATGGGACTTTATCTGGGTAATCTGAGAGAAATATGTGTCTCTAATATGGTCATACATTTGGCAGGAGGTTAGGAAGTGCAGCTCAGTTTCCACCTCATTTTGTGGGCAGTGTGCACATAGACTGTCTTCTCTTGAGAGCCAGGTCTGCCTACGGTGGCCTTTCTCAATAGCAAGGCTATGCTCACTGAGTCTGTACATAGTCAAAGCTTTCCTTAAGTTTGGGTCAGTCACAGTGGTCAGGTATTCTGCCACTGTGTTCTCTCTGTTTAGGGACAAATAGCATTCTAGTTTGCTCTGTTTTCTTGTTAATTATTTCCAATGTGTCAAGTAATTCTCTTTTAGTTTTCTCATGATCTGGTTGGTTGTAATTGTGTTGCTGTCCTGGGGCTCTGTGGGGTCTAATTGTGTTGTTGTCCTGGGGCTCTGTGGGGTCTAATTGTGTTGTTGTCCTGGGGCTCTGTGGGGTCTAATTGTGTTGTTGTCCTGGGGCTCTGTGGGGTCTAATTGTGTTGTTGTCCTGGGGCTCTGTGGGGTCTAATAGTGTTGTTGTCCTGGGGCTCTGTGGGGTCTAATTGTGTTGTTGTCCTGGGGCTCTGTGGGGTCTAATTGTGTTGTTGTCCTGGGGCTCTGTGGGGTCTGTTTGTTTGTGAACAAAGCCCCAGGACCAGCTTGCTTAGGGGATTCTTCTCCAGGTTCATCTCTCTGTAGGTGATGCTTTGTTATGGAAGGTTTCAGAATCGCTTCCTTTTAGGTGGTTGTAGAATTTAACGGCTCTTTTCAGGATTTTGATAATTAGCGGGTATCGGCCTAATTCTGCTCTGCATGCATTATTTGATATTTTACGTTGTACACAGAATATATTTTTACAGAATTCTGCATGCAGAGTCTCAATTCGGTGTTTGTCCCATTTAGTGAATTCTTGGTTGGTGAGCGGAACCCCAGACCTCACAACCATAAAGGGCAATGGGTTCTAGAACTGATTCAAGTATTTTTAGCCAGATCCTAGTTGGCATGTCTAATTTTATGTTCCTTTTAGTGGCATAGAAGACCCTTCTTGCCTTGTCTCTCAGATCGTTCACAGCTTTGTGGAAGTTACCTGTGGTGCTGATGTTTAGTCCGAGGTATGTATAGTTTATTGTGGCTCTAGAGCAACGGTGTCTAGATGGAATTTGTATTTGTGGTCCTGGAAACTGGACCTTTTTTGGAACACCATTATTTGTGTCTTACTGAGATTTACTGTCATGGCCCGGGTCTGACAGAATCTGTGCAGAAGATCTAGGTGCTGCTGTAGCCCTCCTTGGTTGTCAGCAAACAGTAGACATTTGACTTCAGATTCTAGTAGGGTGAGGCCGGGTGCTTCCCTCCTCCCTCCTCCTTCAGTGATGTTATCTGTGCCATGTGTTCCTCTACCTCCTCCTTCAGTGATGTTATCTGTGCCATGTGTTCCTCTACCTCCTCATTCAGTGATGTTATCTGTGCCATGTGTTCCTCTCTCTCCTCATTCAGTGATGTTATCTGTGCCATGTGTTCCTCTCTCTCCTCATTCAGTGATGTTATCTGTGCCATGTGTTCCTCTCTCTCCTCATTCAGTGATGTTATCTGTGCCATGTGTTCCTCTCTCTCCTCATTCAGTGATGTTATCTGTGCCATGTGTTCCTCTACCTCCTCATTCAGTGATGTTATCTGTGCCATGTGTTCCTCTCTCTCCTCCTTCAGTGATGTTATCTGTGCCATGTGTTCCTCTACCTCCTCCTTCAGTGATGTTATCTGTGCCATGTGTTCCTCTACCTCCTCATTCAGTGATGTTATCTGTGCCATGTGTTCCTCTCTCTCCTCCTTCAGTGATGTTATCTGTGCCATGTGTTCCTCTACCTCCTCCTTCAGTGATGTTATCTGTGCCATGTGTTCCTCTACCTCCTCATTCAGTGATGTTATCTGTGCCATGTGTTCCTCTACCTCCTCATTCAGTGATGTTATCTGTGCCATGTGTTCCTCTCTCTCCTCCTTCAGTGATGTTATCTGTGCCATGTGTTCCTCTACCTCCTCCTTCAGTGATGTTATCTGTGCCATGTGTTCCTCTCTCTCCTCATTCAGTGATGTTATCTGTGCCATGTGTTCCTCTCTCTCCTCATTCAGTGATGTTATCTGTGCCATGTGTTCCTCTCTCTCCTCATTCAGTGATGTTATCTGTGCCATGTGTTCCTCTACCTCCTCATTCAGTGATGTTATCTGTGCCATGTGTTCCTCTCTCTCCTCCTTCAGTGATGTTATCTGTGCCATGTGTTCCTCTACCTCCTCATTCAGTGATGTTATCTGTGCCATGTGTTCCTCTACCTCCTCCTTCAGTGATGTTATCTGTGCCATGTGTTCCTCTCTCTCCTCATTCAGTGATGTTATCTGTGCCATGTCTTCCTCTCTCCTCCTTCAGTGATGTTATCTGTGCCATGTGTTCCTCTACCTCCTCCTTCAGTTATCTCAGCTCAGACCGGAGTGCAGCCAGCTCTCTCAGCCCGCCGTCCATCTCCACCTTCTGACCTCCGGGACTTGTTGGGGGGGGGGGGTGTTGTTGTGCTTGTCTGTTTTGTGGGTTTGTTCTGTCTGGATTGTGTGACTGGCTCTCTGAGCTCCACCATGTCTCTCTCCAGCTCTGTGAATGTATCCCTCTCAATGATGGAGGAGCAGTGCAGTTGTGGGACCAGGGTGTGCTCAGTGCTGGTGGGGGGGGGTGTCTATCCTCGTCTGAGGACAGTTTGAAGAGGTGTGATCAGACTCACTCAGGATGAAGGAGATGTGTTCTCTCTTTGATCCTGTCCTGCTGGAACTGATGAGGAAGTCCTGCACCATTACTGTCCCAAACTTGTACACGTTGACAGAGGTTGTTTCAGTTTTCTCAATGTCTAGTATTCTGAGTTTCCACCCTGGGCCAATACCCTCTCTCTTGACATAGGGGTAGTGTCCTCTCAACAGTCTCCTTCTCCCCACAGAGGGCAGTCTCCTTCTCCCCACAGAGGGCAGTCTCCTTCTCCCCACAGAGGGCAGTCTCCTTTTCCCCACAGAGGGCAGTCTCCTTCTCCCCACAGAGGGCAGTCTCCTTCTCCCCACAGAGGGCAGTCTCCTTCTCCCCACAGAGGGCAGTCTCCTTTCTCATCTAACATCCGTTTTTACTTCAATGAAAAAAGGGCCTCCATCTTTGCAATCAGCCTAGGCCAAGGCTCCTCTCTCTCTCTCCTCAGCAACATGCGCAGGAGACGTGAGCGGCTGGAACCAGTTTCAGCTGGAGCTGGCCAGTCTAAGCTATACATTTTAAGTTGTAGTTGGCGGACACAGATAACAAACTTGCACAGTTTTCTCATCACCTCAAATTAAATTAACAGAGGACGGGTCCAGTCGTTAAATACATTTGAATTGCACATTGGTATCATCCCGCTGGGCCTGGATCTCTGAATGAAGACCTCTTATTGAGAGTGTTAAAGCCCCTATTAACTTATACTCCTCCTACATGTCACTACCGACCCCTTCCTAAAAACTACCCCCATCCTCATCCCTCTCCATCCCCATCCCCTCCTCACAGGAGCCAGAGACAGAGTGGGTCGGTCCATTTGTCGAGCCAGGGGGGATGAGACAATGGTGGGAGTGCTGAAATGGTTTGGCCTGATAGATAGAGGAGCGAGAGAGGGAGTGTGTGAGCGGAATAGTAAAGAGACGATGGAGGAAGAGAGAGAGGAGGAAGGATGAGGGGAGGAGAGGAGAGGAGGGGAGGAGAGAGAGAGGAGGAGGAGAGAGAGGAGAGGAGGAGGGGAGGAAAGGAGGAGAGGAGAGGAGGAGGAGAGGAGGAGAGGAGGAGGAGAGAGAGGAGGAGAGGAGAGAGAGAGGAGAGGAGAGGAGGAGGAGGAGGAGAGGAGGAGAGGAGGAGGAGAGAGAGGAGGAGAGGAGAGGAGGAGGAGAGGAGGAGAGGAGGAGGAGAGAGAGGAGGAGAGAGAGGAGAGGAGGAGGGGAGGAGAGGAGGAGAGGAGAGGAGGAGGAGAGGAGGAGAGGAGGAGGAGAGAGAGGAGGAGAGGAGAGGAGGAGAGGAGGAGAGGAGAGGAGGAGGAGAGGAGGAGAGGAGGAGAGGAGGAGGAGAGAGAGGAGGAGAGGAGGAGAGAGAGGAGGAGAGGAGAGGAGGAGAGGAGGAGGGGAGGAGGAGAGAGAGGAGAGGAGGAGAGGAGGAGAGGAGGAGAGGAGGAGGAGAGAGAGGAGAGGAGGAGGAGAGAGAGGAGGAGAGGAGAGGAGGAGAGGAGGAGAGGAGAGGAGGAGGAGAGGAGGAGAGGAGGAGGAGAGAGAGGAGGAGAGGAGAGAGAGGAGAGGAGGAGAGGAGGAGAGAGGAGAGGAGAGGAGAGGAGAGGAGGAGAGGAGGAAGAGAGAGAGGAGAGGAGGAGGAGAGGAGAGGAGAGGAGGAGAGGAGGGAGTAATGTCGAGCGGAGGCAGAGACAGAAAATTGCATTGTGTGTTCAGTGATTAGTTTACCTCCTGGGCTTGGCTCATTCTCTCTCTCTCTCTCTCTCTCTCTCTCTCTCTCTCTCTCTCTCTCTCACCCTCTCTCTCACCCTCTCTCTCTCTCCCTCTCACCATCTCTCTCTCTCTCTCGGTCTCTCTCTCACCATTTCTCTCTCTCTCTCTCTCTCTCTCTCTCTCTCTCTCTCTCTCTCTCTCTCTCTCTCTCTCGCTCTCCACACAGTTTCAGTCCAGGCTTTGATATTCTGGTTTCTGACAGGGAGAGGAGAGAGCTGAAACACCATGAGTGTGGTGTGTGTGTGTGTGTGTGTGTGTGTGAGTGTGTGTGTGTGTGTGTGTGTGTGTGTGTGTGTGTGTGTGTGTGTGTGTGTGTGTGTGTGTGTGTGTGTGTGTGTCTGGTGTGTGTGTCTGGTGTGTGCGTGCGTGTGTGTGTGTGCGTGTGTGTGTGTGTGTGTGTGTGTGTGTGTGTGTGTGTGTGTGTGTGTGTGTGTCTGGTGTGTGTGTGTGTCTGGTGTGTGTGTGTGTGTGTGTGTGTGTGTGTGTGTGTGTGTGTGTGTGTGTGTGTGTGTGTGTGCACCCTATGGGTTGGTGTTGTTTGAAAAGTAACTGGGTCAAGCATTGTCTTTTAATATCATCTGGACCCCCTGCTTCTAAAACACCAACTGGGTCAAGAAATCTTGCCTTTTAATCCAACATAATCTAGACGTCCTGCCTCCAAACCACCCCAGTAGAGAGGGGTGTGTCTAGTTGGAGTGTAACCACACTAAACTCTCTGGCCTGGTCTAAAGTAGTGCACTACATAGGGAACAGGCTGGGTCCTATGAGGCTGTGAGGAAACAGACAGCAGTATACTGTCACTGCCTTGCATGCTATCGTGTCCCCAACACCACTGTCCTCAGCTAACTACAATGTGACTGAGTTTGGGAAGACCCACATACAAAAATACTACAGTTTACTAGAGAATACTATAGTACTTGCTAATTCTGTAGTAAACTGTAGTATACTGTAGAGTACTATACTACACATTGTAGTAACTCTCTATAGTGTAGTGCTTACTATAGACTGTATAATACTATACTACACACTGTATTGATATGCTAATATCAATTTAGCATATTTTTATTTTATTTTTTATATTTCACCTTTATTTAACCAGGTAGGTCAGTTGAGAACAAGTTCTCACTTGTAACTGTGACCTGGCCAAGACAAAGCAAAGCAGTGAGACAAAAAAAAAAGTTACACGTGATAAACAAACGTACAGTCAATAACACAATAGAGAATCTATATACAGAGTGCAAATGTAGTGCAAAATGCAGTAAGGTTAGGAAGACTATAAATAGGCCATAGTGGTGAAATAATTACAGATTAGCATAAATCACTGGAATGATGGAATGTGCAAATAGAGATACTGGAGTGCAAAATGAGCGGAAGTAAAAAAAATATATATATGTGGAGGAGGTAGTGTGGGCTATTTACAGAAGGGCTGTATACAGGTGCAGTGATCGATAAGCAGTTCTGACAGCTGATGCTTAAAGTTAGTGAGGGAGATAGGAACCTCTAGCTTCAAGGATTTTTGCAATTCGTTCCAGTCATTGGCAGCAGAGAACTGGAAGGAATGGCGGCCAAAGGAGGTGTTGGCTTTGGGGGTGACCAGTGAGATATACCTGCTGGAGCGCATACTACGGGTAGGTGTGGCTATGGTGACCAGCGAGCTGAGATAAGGCAGGGATTTACCTAATAAAGACTTATAGATGACCAGGAGCCAGTGGGTTTGGCGACGAATATGTAGTGAGGGCCAGCCAACGAGAGCATACAGGTCGCAGTGGTGGGTAGTGTATGGGGCTTTGGTAACAAAACGGATGGCACTGTGATAGACTACATCCAATTATGCCCATTCCCCTCCCCCATACCCCAATATGTGCTACCCATGACTGAAACACTTACATGCCAAGTATAGATCGTGTATTGAGTTATAAACCTGATCAGAATTGTGGAATAAACATTTACACGGACAAGAAATGTGTTCAAAGTTAAAAGTTAATGACCTGAATAAGCTATTTTATCTTTGGACATGATGTGTTCTCTCCCCAGCAGAGTGAGAGCTGCACACCTTTATGTTGGTAGTTGATTAGAGGGCTGCCAAAGCCTCTTTGAGGGAACAGTGTTCCGTTGGAGCTTGATCTTCTGGCTAGCATACCTCTTGCTGCTGCACTACGCCAAAGATGATCTATTATTTTGACAAGATAGCCGCGTGACCGCTCTAACAATGGAAATACATGTCCTCAATGATTAAAGTCAGGCATGATCAGATGGGACCATTGTAGCCGATGAGAGGGCATGTGTGTGGAACAGCAGACACGACTATACTGAACAAAAATATAAAATCGAACATGTAAAGTGTTGGTACCATGTTGATCCCATGAGCTGAAATAAAAGCTCCCAGAAATGTTATATAAGCTCCCAGAAATGTTTTTTGTTTACATCTCTGTTAGTGAGAATTTCTCCTTTGCTAAGATAATCCATCCACCTGACAGGTGTGGCATACCAAGAAGCTGATTAAACAGCATGATCATTACACAGGTGCACCTTTTGCTGGGGACAAAAGGCCACTTTAAAATGTGCCGTTTTGTCACAACACAATGCCACAGATGTCTCAAGTTTTGAAAGAGTATGCAATTGGCATGGTGACTGCAGGAATGTCCACCAGAGCTGTTTCCAGATAATTTAATGTTCATTTCTTTACCATAAGCCGCCTACAAGTAATGTTAGAGAAACGTCCAACTGACCACAGAACATATAGAACCACCAGCGGTGGGAAAAAGTACTCAATTGTCATACTTGAGTAAAAGTAAAGATACCTTAATAGAAAATGACTCAAGTAAAATTGAAAGTCACCCATTAGAATGTACTTAAGTATCAAAAGTAAAAGTATGAAACGTAACCAAAATAGCCAAGACCTTTTATTTGGTTTGAGCTTTTCTGAAAGGTAACAGTCTTACGGATGCAAGAAGACAAAATTGAATTATGCCTTAATAATTAAGGAATATAGCCATTAAATGTAAGCACTTACAATCACAGTGACTTTGCTTTAGAAAATGCATCCTATAACAGAACCCTATACATAAACAATAAAAACATTGATGAGCTCATCAAAAGTACATGTACAGAACCGCACACAACCTCACTGGGAATATGAGGACATCACCACTGATAGAACTGTGTTAGAAATCAGTGTGTCAGGTCATGCCTTTGTAACAAGGACACCTATAACTTGTTAATTGTAAACATAAATTAACCTCTGCAGGATCGTGTCCCGTCCTCGGGACGGTTGAGCTAACGTGCGCTAATGTGATTAGCATGATGTTGTAAGTAACAAGAACATTTCCCAGGACATAGACATATCTTATATGGGCAGAAAGCTTAAATTCATGTTAATCTAACAGCACTGTCCAATTTACAGTAGCTATTACAGTGAAATAATACCATGCTATTGTTTGAGGAGAATGCACAGTTATGTACTTGGAAATGTATCAATAAACCAATTAGGCACATTTGGGCAGACTCGATAAAACATTTTGTACAGCAATGTAATGGTTCATTGCATCAGTCTAAAACTTTGCACATACACTGCTGCCATCTCGTGGCCAAAATCTAAATAGCGCCTGGACTCCTAAGTAATATTATGGCCTTTCTCTTGCATTTCAAAGATAAAAAATTGGTTTCTTTCTTTGTATTATCTTTTACCAGATCTAATGTGTTATATTCTCCTACATTAATTTCACATTTCCACAAACTTCAAAGTGTTTCCTTTCAAATGGTATCAATAATATGCATATCCTTGCTTCAGGTCCTGAACTACAGGCAGTTAGATTTGGGTGTTTAATTTTAAAAAATTGCGTTAAGCTGTCATTACTTGAAGTTGAAGAACTTACGGTTCATCTTCAGTAAAAGCTGGTTTTCAAAGTTTCTGGAATCCAGCCATGTTGAGATGTGGCAGATGGGTTGTTGCCTACCCTTACCACCTGGGGGCAGCCTGTCAGGAAGTCCAGGATCCAGTTGCAGAGGGAGGTGTTTAGTTCCAGGGTCCTTAGCTTAGTGATGAGTTTTGGGGGCACTATGGTGTTGAAGGCTGAGCTGTAGTCAGCGAACAGCATTCTCACGTAGGTGTTCCTTTTGTGGAACACCTTTGTTCCAGTGTGGCGTGCGATAGAGATTGTGTCATCTGTGGATCTGTTGGGGCGGTATGCAAATTAGAGTGGGTTTAGGGTTTCTGGGATATTGGTGTTAATGTGAGCCATGACCAGCCTTTCAAAGCCCTTCATGGCTACAGACGTGAGTGCTATGGGTCGGTAGTCATTTAGGCAGGTTACCTTAGTGTTCTGTGGTTCTAATTAGCCCATACACCCTCAAATACTCCCTCAGCCTTGGGACACTTGTGAAATGACAGAGGGGGAAGGGGAAGGGGAGGGGAAGGGGAGAGAGGGGGAGTGGGAAGGGAAGGGAAGGGAAGAGAAAAGAAGAGAAGAGAGTGAGAGTGAGAGTGGGAGTGGGAGTGGGGGTGATTGTTTGTAATTCTCCTTCAGCCAATGAAAACTTCTCCCTACATGCAGGCTTATTTCATAAAAACAACCAGGAATAATAATAACATTGAATCCTATTTACTTTAATTAAAGGTTAGATTTTTGTGAATATTTTGAATGAAAGACCAAGAGGATACACAGTATATATATTTTTGACAGCCCGTTTTGCTCATATTTACCAAGGGTGCCAATATTAGTGGAGGACAGTGTACTATATTACATACTAAAGAAACGTCAGCATAAACACCATTTATTTTACTATAGTAAATATGTCAGCATTTAATTTGCATATACCCCGCCCATTCCTCTCCCCCAGATCCACCCATAAGTTAGAAACCTACATGCCAAGTATAGACCATGTATTATGAGAAAGACCCACTTCTGTGTCAAAGATAATAAAACAGAAAAACTTTAGTGTTTTTGTCCCCCAAAAAACATTACAGTAAATACTATAGTATACTACCATGTGCCAAAACACTACAGTAATTACTATAGTATATACACCCAAAAATACTGTAGTACTGTAGTATAATACAGTAAAGGGTGGAGGAGAGAGAGGAAATGAGAGAGGGGAAAGGAGAGAGAGGAAAGGAGAGAGAGGGAAGTTTGTGGTGATCTGCAGCTGTGATGATAATGGATGGGAGTGTTTACAGGAAGGATACTGCTGTGTTAGTAGAAGCAATTAAAGGAGAAATATGAGAGAGAGAGGTGGGGGGGTGGAGAGAGAGGTGTAGTGTAGAGAGAGAGGTGTAGTGTAGAGAGAGGTGTAGTGTAGAGAGAGGTGTAGTGTAGAGAGAGGTGTAGTGTAGAGAGAGAGGTGTAGAGAGAGAGAGGTGTAGTGGAGAGAGAGGTGTAGTGTAGAGAGAGAGGTGTAGTGTAGAGAGAGAGGTGTAGTGTAGAGAAAGGTGTAGTGTAGAGAGAGAGGTGTAGTGTAGAGAAAGGTGTAGTGTAGAGAGAGGTGTAGAGAGAGAGGTGTAGTGTAGAGAGAGAGGTGTAGTGTAGAGAGAGGTGTAGAGAGAGAGGTGTAGTGTAGAGAGAGAGGTGTAGTGTAGAGAGAGAGGTGTAGTGTAGAGAGAGGTGGGGTGTATAGAGAGAGAGGTGTAGTGTAGAGAGAGGTGTAGTGTAGAGAGAGGTGTAGAGAGAGAGGTGTAGTGTAGAGAGAGAGGTGTAGTGTAGAGAGAGAGAGGTGTAGAGAGAGAGGTGTAGTGTAGAGAGAGAGAGGTGTAGTGTAGAGAGAGAGGTGTAGTGTAGAGAGAGAGAGGTGTAGAGAGAGAGGTGTAGTGTAGAGAGAGATGTGTAGTGTAGAGAGAGGTGTAGTGTAGAGAGAGAGGTGTAGTGTAGAGAGAGGTGTAGTGTAGAGAGAGAGGTGTAGTGTAGAGAGAGAGGTGTAGTGTAGAGAGAGAGGTGTAGTGTAGAGAGAGAGGTGTAGTGTAGAGGGAGAGGTGTAGTGTAGAGAGAGAGGTGTAGTGTAGAGAGAGAGGTGTAGTGTAGAGAGAGAGGTGGTGTAGAGAGAGAGGTGTAGTGTAGAGAGAGAGGTGTAGAGAGAGAGGTGTAGTGTAGAGAGAGGTGTAGTGTAGAGAGAGAGGTGTAGTGTAGAGAGAGAGGTGTAGTGTAGAGAGAGAGAGGAGGAGGAGGAGGAGAGGAGATTGGTGCGTGGGGGGGGGGGGGTTGGACCCTGACCTGGTATGGCGGAGCGGTGGCGAGCTGTTAGGTCATGCGTACGCTGTTAAATGAGGCGTGAGCCAACACTATGATATCCTCACTAATAATTCATGGGGAGCCATGTTCTGGGCTACAGATCTGAGGAGAGGAGAGGAGAGGAGAGGAGAGGAGAGGAGAGGAGAGAGAGAGAGAGTATTCTGACAAGTGTGTCTGGACAAGAGCATTACAATAACAGAGGCATGGTGTCTCATATACACACACATACAGTATATACACACACGTTACATGTAAGGGATTACAAAAAAAGGTAACTGTAATCCGTTATGTTACCAACTAAAATATTGTAATCAGATTACAGATACTTTTGAACTAGATGATTACTTTGAGGATTACTTTTAAATTCAGAAAGATTTTTGCGGATAAAAAAATCTTTGACACTTCTCTGTTTTCTCAATTCAAATCAGCTTTGAAAAAAGGAGCAAGTTTAAGTTAGTTCCACCTGAGCGAGTCTGACCACCAATCAGAGACCACTATGATGACTCACCAAATGATGACCACCAATCAGAGACCACTATGATGACACACCAAATGATGACCACCAATCAGAGACCACTATGATGACTCACCAAATGATGACCACCAATCAGAGACCACTATGATGACTCACCAAATGATGACCACCAATCAGAGATCACTATAATGACACACCAGATGTGTTTGATGGATACCGGGAAAAGAGCAGGAATAGTCTTTTGTAGAGCGAGTCCAAGCATGTTAAGAAATTTCCCCTCTGGGATTAATAAAGTATCTATCTATCTATCTATCTATCTGGTGCGACTGCTGTCGGCATCCAAAGATTATCAAACTTGAATAAACGCTTCGAGGTAAGGATGACAGCAGTAGTGTAGTCTAAATTATGTATTTACAGTAATAAACAAGGTGAAATCTTATAGTTAGTGGTTTTATTATTTGATTATCTGTCATTTGAAGCCTTATTCATACAGGTTTGCTGAATAGGAAATACAGTGGGGAGAACAAGTATTTGATACACTGCCGATTTTGCAGGTTTTCCCACTTACAAAGCATGTAGAAGTCTGTAATTTTTATCATAGGTACACTTCAACTGTGAGTGACGGAATCTAAAACAAAAATCCAGAAAATCACATTGTATGATTTTTAAGTAATTCATTTGCATTTTATTGCATGACATAAGTATTTGATACATCAGAAAAGCAGAACTTAATATTTGGTACAGAAACCTTTGTTTGCAATTACAGAGATCATACGTTTCCTGTAGTTCTTGACCAGGTTTGCACACACTGCAGCAGGGATTTTGGCCCACTCCTCCATACAGATCCTTCAGGTTTCGGGGCTGTCGCTGGGCAATACAGACTTTCAGCTCCCTCCAAAGATTTTCTATTGGGTTCAGGTCTGGAGACTGGCTAGGCCACTCCAGGACCTTGAGATGCTTCTTACGGAGCCACTCCTTAGTTGCCCTGGCTGTGTGTTTCGGGTCGTTGTCATGCTGGAAGACCCAGCCACGACCCATCTTCAATGCTCTTACTGAGGGAAGGAGGTTGTTGGGCAAGATCTCGCGATACATGGCCCCATCCATCCTCCCCTCAATACGGTGCAGTCGTCCTGTCCCCTTTGCAGAAAAGCATCCCCAAAGAATGATATTTCCACCTCCATGCTTCACGGTTGGGATGGTGTTCTTGGGGTTGTACTCATCCTTCTTCTTCCTCCAAACACGGCGAGTGGAGTTTAGACCAAAAAGCTACATTTTTGTCTCATCAGACCACATGACCTTCTCCCATTCCTCCTCTGGATCATCCAGATGGTCATTGGCAAACTTCAGACGGACCTGGACATGCGCTGGCTTGAGCAGGGGGACCTTGTGTGCGCTGCAGGATTTTAATCCATGACGGCGTAGTGTGTTACAAATGGTTTTCTTTGAGACTGTGGTCCCAGCTCTCTTCAGGTCATTGACCAGGTCCTGCCGTGTAGTTCTGGGCTGATCCCTCACCTTCCTCATGATCATTGATGCCCCACGAGGTGAGATCTTGCATGGTGCCCCAGACAGAGAGAGATTGACCGTGAATTTCTTCCATTTTCTAATAATTGCGCCAACAGTTGTTTCCTTCTCACCAAGCTGCTTGCCTATTGTCCTGTAGCCCATCCCAGCCTTGTGCAGGTCTACAATTTTATGGTTTACACAGCTCTCTGGTCTTGGCCATTGTGGAGAGGTTGGAGTCTGTTTGATTGAGTGTATGGACAGGTGTCTTTTATACAGGTAACGAGTTCAAACAGGTGCAGTTAATACAGGTAATGAGTGGAGAACAGGAGGGCTTCTTAAAGAAAACTAACAGGTCTGTGAGAGCCGGAATTCTGACTGGTTGGTAGGTGATCAAATACTTATGTCATGCAATAAAATGCAAATTAATTATTTAAAAATCATACAATGTGATTTTCTGGATTTTTGTTTTAGTTTCCGTCTCTCATAGTTGAAGTGTACCTATGATAAAAATTACAGACCTCTACATGCTTTGTAAGTAGGAAAACCTGCAAAATTGTGTATCAAATACTTGTTCTCCCCACTGTATGTAATATAAAATATGTAATATTTAATATTTTTATATTTGTATCATATTTGTACTGTGTACTTGAGCTTGTGTCCTGAAAAGTGACTCCACCTCAGCAATTTATAACTATTTTTACCAGAAAGGTGAGATTTTAATCTTAATCTTAATTGTATGTCAGCAGCACGACCAGGTGGACTGGGGACAGCTAGGAGTCATCAGGACAGGTGGTCCTGAGGCATGGTCCTCCGGGTAGGCTCAGGTCCTCCGGGAGAGGAAGTAGAGTGGGAGAGAGAGAGAATTAGAGGGAGCATACTTAAATTCACACAAGACACTGGATAATAACATCAGATTTAACAAACTGACCCTAGCCCCCCGGCACATAGACTATTGCAGCATAGATACTGGAGGCTGAGACAGGGGGGGTCAGGAGACACTGTGGCCCCCTCCGACAATACCCCCGGACAATACCCCCGACAATACCCCCGACAATACCCCCGGACAATACCCCCCGACAATACCCCCGACAATACCCCCGGACAATACCCCCCGACAATACCCCCGACAATACCCCCGGACAATACCCCCGACAATACCCCCGGACAATACCCCCGGACAATACCCCGGGACAATACCCCCGGACAATACCGCCGACAATACCCCCGGACAATACCCCGGGACAATACCCCCGACAATACCCCCGACAATACCCCCGGACAGGGCCAACCAGGCAGGATAGTGGGTTGGTTAGAATAGAGTTAATATTTAGAGGTTAACAGGGTAAAGTAATCCACTGCACTCAACCAACAACAGCCATGAGCATCGGAACCTAACATGACCCCTTATGCCTAACACTGAACTGTGAATAACCAACTCTTAATTTAGACACAAACACCTCCTCTCCTCTCCTCTCCTCTCCTCTCCTCTCCTCTCCTCTCCCATTACAACAGTGGTGATGTCTGGAAAGAAAACCAGCCTGATTCTCAATGACTAAGACACTCTGTGACTCTGAATTTAGAAGTAGAACTATGTCCTCACTTCTCTGAGTGGGGGGGGGGGGGGGGAATAGAGAGAAAGCTATTTATGTCCTTGCTATTGTCCTCGCTTGAATGGCTTCACATCAAGTGTAGATGTATTTGGACAGTGTGCCAGCTCAGTTAAGCAGACAGAGATAGTGCTAGGCCAGCCAGCCAGCTAGTTGGCCAGACATGCAGCTCTCTCCACCTCTGGTGGAGGGGAGACTAAACACACTACCAAGGGAGCTACACAACCAACTCTGAGTATGATATCCTGGCATTTAAAGCATACAACATTTTCGAAATTGTACATACTATAAAATGTTATATTTTTGCATACCCAGTCAGAGTAGTATTTAGAATGCAAGTACGGAAATTCGGACTGGCCCAGAGCTTCCAAAGAGATTATATTCTCAAAGGGTGATGAGATGTTAACTGTATATTAAATGCTAGAGCCAAATTCATAGGAAGAAAATAAATGCATGCCACATTGGCTTCAGAAACCGCCAAAGCTACTGTTTACTACAAGAGAGTGTTTGATACCATCTCCTCTATCTTTCCTGGCAAAGTAACAGGATGTTGTTTCAAGTTTTTAATCTGAATTTGGAGAACTGAGATAAACTTTGAGTGGTAGTTTGTAAACTTGATACACAGACAATTAATGTAATATCTTCTATATTGAAACTGAATATATAAATATTGAACTTAAATATTACATTCAATTGAAATGTTTTAACTGAATGCAATATTAATTAAATTCACTTTCTAATCATGAAATAAATGTCAATTTTTTTTATTCAATTATTCAATATGGGCATTACAAACTAAAAATATTAAATCAAGTTCAATATCCTATCATATGTCAATTGTCTCAAAGTTTGAAAATCCTTCTTTAACCTGTCTCCTTCCCTTAATCTACACTGATTGAAGTGGATTTAACAAGTGACATCAATAAGGGATCTGGATTCACCTGGTCAGTCTATGGAAAGACCAGGTGTTCTTAATGTTTTGTATACTCAGTGTATAGGAAGGACTCTGTATCTGTTCTTGTCTTGGTGTGTGTGTGTGTGTGTGTGTGTGTGTGTGTGCGTGCGTGCGTGCGTGCGTGCGTGCGTGCGTGTGTGCGTGCGTGTGTGTGTGTCACATACAGCAAAAGGGAAAGTGAGATGTTTGTTTGATCACTGTCATTAATCTTCAACACATCAGACTTCAAATCATGAAATACAAGTTACATTCATTGACAAGACAAAGGAACTGACCGTGGACTACAGGAAACGGAGGGCCGCGCACGCCCCCATTCACATTGACTATAGCAGAGCAGGTCGAGAGCTTCAAGTTCCCCGGTGTCCACATCACTAAGGGCCTATCAAATCAAATCAAAATCATCAGCAAGCAATGCAGATATAGATAGATAGATAGATAGATAGATAGATAGATAGATAGATAGATAGATAGATAGATAGATAGATAGATAGATAGATAGATAGATAGATAGATAGATAGATAGATAGATAGATAGATAGATAGATAGATACTTTATTGATCCCAGAGTGGGACATTTCTTTGTCAAGCAGCTACAACAAAACACAGGGCAGGTGCAAAATGCCACAACGAAAGTACACAAAAGACAGATACACGGTACATGATACATAGAGCGGCAGTATGAAAAAGTATAGAAATACAAGCACGGTGGCTAGGAAAAACTCCCTAGAAAGGCAAAAACTTAGGAAGAAACCTAGAGAGGAACCAGGCTCTGAGGGGTGACCAGTCCTCACCGGATAATAACATCAGATTTAACAAACTGACCCTAGCCCCCCGGCACATAGACTATTGCAGCATAGATACTGGAGGCTGAGACAGGGGGGGTCAGGAGACACTGTGGCCCCTTCCGACAATACCCCCGACAATACCCCCGGACAGGGCCAACCAAGCAGGATATAACCCCACCCACTCTTCCAAAGCACAGCCCCCACCCCAATAGAGGGATATCAACAACCACCAACTTACAACCCTGAGACAAGGCTGAGTATAGCCCACGAAAGATCCCCTCCACTGCACAAGCCCGAGGGGGCGACAAACCAGACAGGAAGTGACGCACCCCTCCTAGTGATAGCATGGAAAGCACCAGTAAGGCAGTGACTCAGCCCCCGTAATTGGGTCAGAGGCAGAGAATCCCAATGGAGAGACGGGAACCGGCCAGGCAGAGACAGCAAGGGTGGTTCGTCGCTCCAGAGCCTTGCCGTTCACCCTTGCACCCCTGGGCCAGACTACACTCAATCATAGGACATACTGAAGAGATGAGTCTTCAGTAAAGACTTAAAGGATGAGACGGAGTCTGCGTCTCTCACATGGATAGGCAGACCATTCCATAAAAATGGAGCTCTATAGGAGAAAGCCCCGCCTCCAGCTGTTTGCTTAGAAATTCTAGGGACAATAAGGAGGCCTGCGTCTTGTGTAGGTATGTACGGCAGGACCAAATCTGAGCAAACCTACGGGGCATCACCAAGTTTCATCGAAATGTACAGCTGTGTGTCGTCGTAGCAATGGAACATTATGTTTCCGAATGACATCACCAAGAGGTCAAATATACAGTGAAAACAACAGTGGACCTAAAACGGAACCTTGAGGAACACCGAAACGTACAATTGATTTGTCAGAGGACAAACCATCCACGGAGACGAACTGATATCTCTCCGACAGATAAGATCTAAACCAGGCAAGAACTTGTCCTTGTAGAACAATTAAGGTTTCCAATCTCTCCAAAAGAATATGGTGGTCAATGGTGTCAAAAGCAGCACTAAGGTCTAAGAGCACGAGGACAGATGCAGAGCCTTGGTCTGACGCCATTAAAAGGTCATTTACCACTTTCACGAGTGCAGTCTCAGTGCTATGATAGGGTCTAAAACCAGACTGAAGTGTTTTGTGTACATTATTTGTCTTAAGGAAGGCAGAGAGTTGCTGCGCAACAGATTTTTCTAAGATTTTTGAGAGAAATGGGAGACTCGATGTAGGCCAATCGTTTGTTACATTTTCTGGGTCAAGAGAGGCTTTATTACTGCCACTTTTAGAGAGTTTGGTACACATCCGGTGGATAGGGAGCCATTTATTATGTTCAGCATAGGAGGGCCAAGCACAGGAAGTAGCTCTTTCAGTAGTTTAGTTGGAATAGGGTCCAGTATGCAGGTTGAAGGTTTAGAAGTCATGACAATTTTCATGAATGTGTCAAGAGATAAAAAAAACTTGAGTGTCTCCATTGATCCCAGGTCCTGGAAGTTCTGTTCAGACTCAGGACAGCTGAGCTTTGGGGAAATACGCAGATTCAAAGAGGAGTCTGTAATTTGCTTTCTAATGATAAAGATCTTTTCGTTGAAGAAGTTCATGAATTCATGACTGCTGAAGTGAAAGGCATCCTCTCTTGGGGAATGCTGCTTTTTAACAGTATCAAATATAAATTTAGGATTATTCTTATTCTCCTCAAATAGGTTGGAAAAATAGGATGATGGAGCAGCAGTGAGGACTCTTCGATATTGCACTGTACTTTCTTTCCAAGCTAGTAGGAAGACTTACAGTTTGGTGGAGCGCCATTTCCGTTCCAGCTTTCTGGAAGTTTGCTTCAGAGCTCGGGTATTTTCTGTGTACCTGAGAGCTAGTTTCTTTTGGCAAATGTTTTTTGTTTTTAGTGGTGCGACTACATCTAGGGTATTACGCAAGGTTAAATTTAGATCCTCAGTTTGATCGTTAACTGATTTTTGTACTCCGACGTCCTTGGATAGGTGGATGGAGTCTGGAAGGGCATCTAGGAATCTTTGGGTTGTCCGAGAATTTATAGCACGGCTTTTGATGATCCTTGGTTGGGGTCTAAGCAAATTATTTGTTGCGATTGCAAACAAAATAAAATGGTGGTCCGATAGTCCAGGATTATGAGGAAAAACATTTATATCCACAAATATTTATTCCACGGGACAGAACTAGATCCAGTGTATGATTGTGGCAATGAGTAGGTCCGGAGACATGTTGGTCAAAACCCACTGAGTCGATGATGGCCTTTTGTAGTGGATCTGTGGACTTTTCCATGTGAATGTTAAAGTCACCAAATATTAGAATATTATCTGCCATGCCTACAAGGTGTGATAGAAATTCAGAGAACTCAGTAAGGAACTCTGTATACGGCCCAGGAGGCCTGTAAACAGTAGCTATAAAAAGTGATTGAGTAGGCTGCATAGATTTCATGACTAGAAGCCCAAAAGATGGGGGGGGGGTAAATTGAAATTTGTTATCGTAAATGTTAGCAACACCTCCGCCTTTGCAGGATGCGCGGGGGATATGGTCACTAGTGTAACCAGGAGGAGAGGCCTCATTTAACACAGTAAATTCATCAGGCTTAAGCCATGTTTCAGTCAGGCCAATCACATCAAGATTATGATCAGTGATTAGTTCATTGACTATAACTGCCTTGGAAGTGAGGGATCTAACATTAAGTAACCCTATTTTAAGAAGTGAGATATCACAACCTCTTTCAATAACGGTCAAAACACACCAACACAGTAATGAAGAGGGCACAACAACGCCTCTTCCCCCTCATGAGGCTGAAAAGATTTGGCACTGAGCCTCAGGTCCTCAAAAAATTCTACAGCTGCACCATTGAGAGCATCTTGATTTGCTGTATCACCGCTTGGTACCCTATACAAGGCGGTGTCAGACGAAGGCCCTTAAAAATTGTCAAAGACTCCAGCCACCCAAGTCATAGACTGTTCCCTCTGCTACCGTACGGCAAGCGGTACCGGAGCGCCAAGTCTGGGTCCAAAAGGCTCATGAACAGCTTCTACTCCCAAGCCATAAGACTGCTGAACAGTTCATTAAACGGCTACCCAGACATCCTGCTTTTCACCCCCTACCTATATGTACATAGTACTTCAATAGTTTACATTCACCTTAGCCAAATACATTTAAACTCAATTTTTCACAATTCCTGACAATTAATCCTAGTAAAAATTCCCTGTCTTAGGTCAGTTAGGATCACAACTTTTTTTTAAGAATGTGAAATGTCGAGAGAAAGATTTATTTCAGCTTTTCTTTCTTTCATCACATTCCCAGTGGGTCAGAAGTTTACATACACTCAACTAGTATTTGGTAGCATTGCCTTTAAATTGTTTAACTTGGGTCAAACATTTCGGGTAGCCTTCCACAAGCTTCCCACAATAAGTTGGGTGAATTTTGGCCCATTCCTCCTGACAGAACTGGTGTAACTGAGTCAGGTTTGTAGGCCTCCTTGCTCGCACATGCTTTTTCAGTTGTGCCCACAAATGTTCTATAGGATTGAGGTCAGGGCTTTGTGATGGCCGCTCCAATACCTTGACTTTGTTGTCCTTAAGCCATTTTGCCACAACTTTGGAAGTATGCTTGGGGTCATTGTCCATTTGGAAGACCCATTTGCGACCAATATTTAACTTCCTGACTGATGTCTTGCTTCAATATATCCACATCATTTTCCTTCCTCATGATGCCATCTATTTTGTGAAGTGCACCAGTCCCTCCTGCAGCAAAGCACCCCCACAGCATGATGCTGCCACCCCCGTGCTTCACGGTTGGGATGGTGTTCTTCGGCTTGCAAGCCTCCCCCTTTTTCCTCCAAACATAACTATGGTCATTATGGCCAAACAGTTCTATTTTTGTTTCATCAGACCAGAGGAGATTTCTCCAAAAAGTACAATCTTTGTCCCCATGTGCAGTTGCAAACCGTAGTCTGGCTTTTTTATGGCGGTTTTGGAGCAGTGGCTTCTTCCTTGCTGAGCAGCCTTTCAGGTTATGTCGATATAGGACTCGTTTTACTGTGGATATAGATACATTTGTACCGGTTTTCTCCAGCATCTTCACAAGGTCCTTTGCTGTTGTTCTGGGATTGATTTGCACTTTTCACACTAAAGTACGTTCATCTCTAGGAGACAGAACGCGTCTCCTTCCTGAGCGGTATGACGGCTGCGTGGTCCCATGGTGTTTAAACTTGCGTGATATTGTTTGTACAGATGAACGTGGTACCTTCAGGCGTTTGGAAATTGCTCCCAAAGATGAACCAGATTTGTGGAGGTCTACAATTTTTTCTTTATGAGGTCTTGGCTGATTTCTTTTGATTTTCCCAAGATGTCAAGCAAAGAGGCACTGAGTTTGAAGGTAGGCCTTGAAATACATCCACAGGTACACCTCGAATTGACTCAAATTATGTCAATTAACCTATCGGAAGCTTCTAAAGCCATGACATCATTTTTTGGAATTTTCTAAGCTGTTTAAAGGCACAGTCAACTTAATGTATGTAAACTTCTGACCCACTGGAATTGTGATATAGTGAATTATAAGTGAAATAATCTGTCTGTAAACAATTGTTGTAAGAATTACTTGTGTCATGCACGAAGTAGATATCCTAACCGACTTGCCAAAACTATAGTTTGTTAACATGAAATCTGTGGAGTGGTTGAAAAACTAGTTTTAATGACTTCAACCTAAGTGTATGTAAACTTGTAGTTCAATATCTATTCTGCATGCTTTATATCTGGTTTTGGTCATTTAAGTTGGTTTTGGTTATGTAAGATGACACTGAAACTGTTTTTCTATACCAAAATTACAACTTAGACGGCCATCTAAGAATTTCCGATACAGAAAAAAAACAGTAATTAATCCACTGGCTGTAATTTCCTCCATATTAAAGAAATATTTTGAGATATTAGCAATGAAGCCCTTTACTTCCCCAGAGTCAGACTTCCACTCATTGTGCTAGTTAGCATTGGCTCGTGAAAATAGCTATAACTTCCTAAATACTGGACATAAAAATGGTATCCACAATGGTATTCTGATTCAGCTAGCGATATTCAGAAAATAATTATTTTTCACATAAAAAAAATCCACAAAACATGTTCCCCCAAAATTCTAATAATAATAAAAAAGTGGTCCCACTGCAATATCTTCGACGGCCCCTAGGGGACCGCAAACCCCAATTTGAAAACCTCTAAACCTCTGACTAATCTCCTTCCTTCCTTCCTTCCTTCCTTCCTTCCTTCCTTCCTTCCTTCCTTCCTTCCTTCCTTCCTTCCTTCCTTCCTTCCTTCCTTCCTTCCTTCCTTCCTTCCTTCCATCCTTCCTTCCTTCCTTCCTTCCTTTCCTTCTTTCTTTCCTTCCTTTCTTTCTTCCGTCTCTCTCTCTGTCAGGTACATTCGCACCATGTACCTGGGCATCCAGAGTCGTCGTCAGAAGGAGAACCATAGGCGGTTCTACTGGGCCATGATGTATGAGTATGCTGACGTCAACATGCTGCGTCTGCTGGAGACCTTCCTGGAGTCAGCTCCTCAGTTGGTCCTGCAGCTCTGTATCATGATCCAGAGGAACCGGGCCGAGACCCTGCAGTGTAAGAGGAATAGGGGTTCCCCAGGGCTCCGTGTTGGGTTATATTATTATTATTATATTATTATTAGCAGTATAATATTATTATCATTGTTATATTATTATTAATATAGTATCATATTATTATATTATTATTATTATTATATTATTATTAGTATATAAGTATTATTATTATCATTATTATTATATTACTATTATTATTACATTATATTATTATTATTATTATCATTATTATTATTATATACTGATATAATATAATATAAGTGCCCTCCTGAATTATTGGCAGGTAAATATGAACAAAACAATTATTTCTTGATGACAATTATTTTATTTTTTTGAACAATTTTAACAAAGAAATAAAGGTTAGATTCATATGATATTTTGAGTGTAAGATCAAGGTGAAAAACAACAATGACATTTTTTTCACAGAGGGTGTCAATAATTTAGGACTGTATTATATATTCTTATATTACTTACATAATTATTATTTCCCCAAGGGACCGCTTCGGTTTTGGTTTTACCTCTTTTGTTTCTTCCAATGTTTCTGTTTTTTTAAGAAAACCTTTACAACAAAGCCAATCCTTTATTGTTATTTGTACCATAACAAACTGTCACCACATTTTGTCTGATTGTAGGTGGAAAGGATGGTCCTGAATTTTCTATTCTCTGTTTGACGTGAAACTTGTCCTAATATGGACACCGTACAGGTGTGATCATCAATAATGTATCTGAACACTATTTTAGAGCATAACAATTTGATCCACTCATTCACTGCAATGAATATGCATATTAAAGTTTACCTTTTACTAGTTCAATATTTAATTAAATAGTTTCTTAGAATATTAATATTTAGCAACTCTATCTTCATTTCTTCTCTCTAATCATTACTTTTTTCTGCTCTGCCACATTTCTCTCTCTCTCTCTCTCTCTCTCTCTCTCTCTCTCTCTCTCTCTCTCTCTCTCTCTCTCTCTCTCTCTCTCTCTCTCTCTCTCTCCCTCTCTCTCTCTCTCTCTCTGCCTCTCTCTCCCTCTCTCCCTCTCTCTCTCTCTCTCTCTCTCCCTCTCTCTCTCTCTCTCTCTCTCCCTCTCCCTCTCTCTCTCCCTCTCTCTCTCTCTGCCTCTCTCTCCCTCTCTCCCTCTCTCTCTCTCTCTCTCTCTCTCTCTCTCCCTCTCTCTCTCTCTGCATCTTTCTCTCTCTCCCTCTCTCCCTCTCTCTCTCTCTCTCTCTCTCAATTCAATTCAATTCAATTCAATTCAATTCAATTCAATTCAATTCAATTCAATGTAAGGGCTGCATTGGCATGGGAAACCTATGTTAACATTGCCAAAGCAAGTGAAGTAGATTAATTAACAGTAACATTACACTCAGAAGTTCCAAAAGTATAAAGACATTTCAAATGTCATATCATGTCTATATACAGTGTTGTAACAATGTGGAAATAGTTAAAGTACAAATGGAAAAATAAATAAACATAAATATGGGTTGTATTTACAATGGTGTTTGTTCTTCACTGGTTGCACTTTTCTTGTGACAACAGGTCACACATCTTGCTGCTGTGAAGGAACACTGTGGTATTTCACCCAGTAGATATGGGAGTTTATCACAATTGGGTTTATTTTCAAATTCTTTGTGGATCTGTGTAATCTGAGAGAAATATGTGTCTCTAATATGGTCATACATTTGGCAGGAGGTTAGTTAGTGCAGCTCAGTTTGCACCTCATTTTGTGGGCAGTGTGCACATAGCCTGTCTTCTCTTGAGAGCCAGGTCTGACTACTGTGGCCTTTCTCAAGTTAAGTTTGGGTCAGTCACACTCTCTCTCTCTCTCTCTCTCTCTCTCTCTCTCTCTCTCTCTCTCTCTCTCTCTCTCTCTCTCTCTCTCTCTCTCTCTCTGTCTCTCCATCCGTCTCTCTCATCCTCCTCTATTCTTACCCAGGTATGTCTGTGCTGGCATCTCTGCTGTCTCTGTCCTGGGTGCTGGCCTCTTATCACAAGCTCCTGCGTGACTCCCGTGACGACAAGAAGAGTATGAGCTACCGTGGGGCCCTGGTGCACCTGTTCTGGCGCCTCTTCACCATCTCCTCCCGGGTCCTCTCTTTCGCCCTGTTTGCCTCCGTATTCCATCTCTACTTCGGCATCTTTGTGGTGCTGCACTGGTGCGCCATGGCCTTCTGGGTAATCCACGGTGGGACTGATTTCTGCATGTCCAAGTGGGAGGAGGTTCTGTTTAACATGGTTGTGGGCGTGGTCTATGTGTTCTGCTGGTTCAACGTGCGGGAGGGCCGGACGCGCTACCGTATGGTCACCTACTACACCGTGGTGCTGCTGGAGAACGCCGTGCTCACCGCGCTCTGGTACGCCTACCGCGACCCCGCCACTACCGACGCCTACGCCGGCTCCGCCCTCTGCAGCGTCTTCCTGTGCTTCGCCTCAGGCGTGGTCTGCATGGTGCTCTATTACGGGGTGCTGCACCCCATGGGCCCCGGGCTCCGGGTCCTGGCCTCCTCCTGCTGTGCTGAGCTGCTGTGGGGCCTCCCCCTGCCCCCCGAAGCCGAACCCATGGCTCCCACCCCGGGTCCCCGAGGCTCCCAGGCTACCCCGACACGGGCCCTGGCAGGGGACTATGAAGAGGAGGATGAAGCGGCTGCGGACACCTGTCTGCCTGTGTTCCAGGTGAGGTCCACGGAGCCAGTAGACGCGGCCGGGAGACCCATCCGGCCAGAGGGGCCTCTCATCAAGATAGACATGCCCAGAAAGCGCTATCCGGCCTGGGACGCACACTTTGTGGACCGGCGACTGCGCAGGACCATAAACGTACTGCAGTACATCAGCCCCAACGCGGTGGGCATCAGGTATAGGGATGGGCCTCTCCTCTATGAGCTGCTGCAGTACGAGTCCTCTCTCTGAAGGAACGCTCTCCTTCCTTCTCTCTCTCTCTGTCCCTCATTCTGTTCTGGATCTTCTCCCAAGTCTTCATCTGGTGCTTTTTCTTTCACTCCTCATCATGTCCCCTTGCAGGAGCCCTGTGTGTGTGTGTGTGTGTGTGTGTGTGTGTGTGTGTGTGTGTGTGTGTGTGTGTGTGTGTGTGTGTGTGTGTGTGTGTGTGTGTGTGTGTGTGTGTGTGTGTGTGTGTGTGTACATATCTACATACAGTACAATCATACTTTATTTTGGGAAAACAAAACATGCAGAGAAAAATGATCAACCTAACATGAACCTAACATGGCTTGGTTAACATGTTATCTGTGTGAGTGTGAATATAATGTATGACTGTATAACTATGTAGTGTGTTAATATACTGTGTTGGTGGTGATGATGATATTACTTGTGGGGGACATGTTGTTCCTGTCATGTGACCGGTGCAATGCCTGATGGGAATGATGGAGGAGGGTTGATGCTGTGGCAGTTATTTGCACCCCGACACCAAACTAACAGCTGTGTCTTTACAGAATTGAACTCTTAAAATGGCTGAACACAAATGACAGCCTATCAGACCAAATAAAGAAGCATCAGACCTACAGTTGAGAAGCACACAGGTATCAGATTACAGAGGAACATATAGATACATTCAGACATTTAAAATGTCTGCACAACATGCTACTATGAATGTTGACCATCGCCAACCCAGCCCTGGTAAATGTGTAGTATTATGTCATTCCCTCTGCAGCGGTTATACCTAAGCACAGGTCTAGGACCAGCTCTCTCTTCCCTAATCCTAAATTAAACAGTTTGAGGCTAAATGGCTAAACTGACCTTGAATCAGAGTTTATAGGCATAAGTTCCACCCATAGCGTAACAAACAGGGACCTCTGCTGGTGGTAGTCTGTCACAGCATGCTAGATGTGGTCTATCTATGGCAGCGTTTCACAAATCCAGTCCTCCAGAACCCCCAACAGCCCAACTCTAGTCCTCCAGAACCCCCAACAGCCCAACTCTAGTCCTCCAGAACCCTCAACAGCCCAACTCTAGTCCTCCAGAACCCCCAACAGCCCAACTCTAGTCCTCCAGAACCCCCAACAGGACTGGAGTTGGGAAACTCTGGTCTGTGGTACATGCATGTCTGGCAGTGAATTCAGTTGAATCCAGATGGAATTAAAACTGTGACAAATGAGACAAGCATTTAGCTTTGGCACAACTATTCTCTACACTGATATGTCTTTTCCCTGTAACAAAAGAAAATAGCTGTGAGTTTCTTCAACACAGAACCAAGCACAACGCTTAGAGGTGTTTCAGCACAACGTTTAGAGGTGTTTCAGCACAACGGTTGTCGGGTGAAATGGGTCTTTCCTTCCAGAACACAGCGTTATGACATTACAAAGAACTTTAACGAACAACTAAATTCTGAATATGCAGTCAAATATTAAAATACATTAAATAAGTTTGGCTGTCCCGGGGGAGACTGTTGAAAAGCAACAATCAAACAGCAAGCACACTGTGACGTGATGATGCACAGAACAGAGGTGTGGTGCAAAGACTGTGTTTCACTGTCCTCCAGCATTCCCTGCTGCTTCACTGTCCCTCCAGCATTCCCTGCTGCTTCACTGTCCCTCCAGCATTCCCTGCTGCTTCACTGTCCCTCCAGCATTCCCTGCTACTAGATGCAGGCCTGGGCAACTCCAGTCCTCGGGGGCCTGATTGGTGTCACACTTTTGTCCCATCCCTAGCAAACACAGCTGATTTAAACTAATTGCATTTTTAACTAAAGATCATAATTAGTTGATTATTGAAGTCAGGTGTGTTAGCTGGGGCTGGGTCAAACGTGTGACACCAATCAGGCCCCTGAGGACTGGAGTGTTCTGTACTCTACCACACCCTCTCTCTTTCTCTCTCCCTCATCTTTTCCTCTCTTTCATTATGTTCGTTTTACGATGGAGGTATTAGGTTGAACAATAAGCTCATTGGGTGCAAATACTTGTCGCAGGTTGTTAAAACAGAAACCTTGACAAGCATGTGTTGATATTTCTATCGTGTCGTTGTACCTCCCTCTTGTCTTTTATGTCCTTTTCTTTTGTACTCGTTAAAATGCTGCTGCTGATGATGACACTTTGCCTGAGTGTACCATATTTTATTTTGGATGTATTTTTACTGAACATGTTGGTCGTGTTAAAAGGTATAATCGTCTTCACAGTGTGCTCTGAAAGATAATACTGTATAGGGAGTACAGGTCCACTGTGCTGGCTACTGCTAGAGCACTTCAACACAAAGACAAATCACATGTCATATAGTACTGTCTCCCCTAGCCCCTTAGCTCCTAGCCCCTAGCTCCTAGCTCCTAGCCCCTAGCTCCTTGACTTCTAGGACTGTCCAATACAATACATACAGATGTGCCATGTTCCCTCCTGAGTCAACAGGGGCTAGCTACTCCTGAGTCAACAGGGGCTAGCTACTCCTGAGTCGACAGGGGCTAGCTACTCCTGAGTCGACAGGGGCTAGCTACTCCTGAGTCGACAGGGGCTAGCTACTCCTGAGTCGACAGGGGCTAGCTACTACAGGGGCTAGCTACTACTGAGTCAACGGGGGCTAGCTACTCCTGAGTCAACGGGGGCAAGCTACTCCTGAGTCAACAGGGGCTAGCTACTCCTGAGTCAACAGGGGCTAGCTACTACTGAGTCAACAGGGGCTAGCTACTCCTGAGTCAACAGGGGCTAACTACTCCAGAGTCAACGGGGGCAAGCTACTCCTGAGTCAACAGGGGCTAGCTACTCCTGAGTCAACAGGGGCTAGCTACTCCTGAGTCAACAGGGGCTAGCTACTACAGGGGCTAGCTACTCCTGAGTCAACAGGGGCTAGCTACTATAGGGGCTAGCTACTCCTGAGTCAACAGGGGCAAGCTACTCCTGAGTCGACAGGGGCTAGCTACTCCTGAGTCAACAGCGGCTGGCTACTACAGGGGCTAGCTACTCCTGAGTCAACAGGGGCTAGCTACTACAGTGGCTAGCTACTCCTGAGTCAACAGGGGCAAGCTACTCCTGAGTCAACAGGGGCTAGCTACTCCTGAGTCAACAGCGGCTGGCTACTACAGGGGCTAGCTACTCCTGAGTCAACAGGGGCTAGCTACTACAGTGGCTAGCTACTCCTGAGTCAACAGGGGCTAGCTACTCCTGAGTCAACAGCGGCTGGCTACTACAGGGGCTAGCTACTCCTGAGTCAACAGGGGCTAGCTACTACAGGGGCTAGCTACTCCTGAGTCAACAGGGGCTAGCTACTACAGGGGCTAGCTACTCCTGAGTCAACAGGGGCTAGCCACTCCTGAGTCAACAGGGGCTAGCTACTCCTGAGTCGACAGGAGCTAGCCACTCCTGAGTCAACAGGGGCTAGCTACTACAGGGGCTAGCTACTCCTGAGTCAACAGGGGCAAGCTACTCCACTACGGCTATCTATCCATGGGGTGATGGCCAAATAAATCTAGCCTTCTATGGTCTATAGGAGCTGGACACTCATTTCCAGAGAGGGCTACTGCACAAACAAACTAATGGGAAAAGGTGAATGAATGCATTTCATATGCCAGTTAGTTCATTTACTTGACCAGTTGTCTGGATATAACGTGTGTTTTGACATTGTGTGTCAGTGTGGCATGAAAATAGTGTTAAGTAAGCATTAGTACTGTACTGACTTAGACATGGGGGGATACCTACCTGGGCTCCCTCTGACCCCTCTGTGACCTGCTGAGGTTAGAGGTTAGAGGTCAGGCGGGGTGGAGCGAGAGAGGGAGACTGATGGGGTGAGAGGGTCTTGCCAGGGGTGGAAAAGAACACGAGGACAGTGTGTGACAGGGAAGGCTGTGTGTGTGCGTTTGTGTGTGGGTCTGTGTTGTGTGTGTGTGGGTCTGTGTTGTGTGTGTGTGTGTGTGTGTGTGTGTCTGTGTTGTGTGTGCGTGTGGGTCTGTGTTGTGTGTGTGTGGGTCTGTGTTGTGTGTGTGTGCGTGTGTGTGTGTGTGGGTCTGTGTTGTGTGTGCGTGTGGGTCTGTGTTGTTGTGTGTGTGTGTGTGTGGGTCTGTGTTGTGTGTGTGTGTGTGTGCGTGTGTGTGTGTGTGTGTGTGTGTCTGTGTTGTGTGTGTGTGTTCGTGTGTGTGTGTGTGTGTGTGGGTCTGTGTGTGTGTGTTGTGTGTCTGTGTTGTGTGTGTCTGTGTGTGTGTGTGTGTGTTGTGTGTCTGTGTGTGTGTGTGTGTTGTGTGTGTGTGTGTGTGTGTGTGTGTGCGTTGTGTGTCTGTGTGTGTGTGTGTTGTGTGTGTGTGTGTGTGTGTTGTGTGTCTGTGTGTGTGTGTGTGTGTGTGTGTGTGTGTGTGTGTGTGTGTGTGTGTGTCTGTGTTGTGTGTCTGTGTTGTGTGTGTCTGTGGTGTGTGTGTGTGTGTGTGTGTTTGTGTGTGTGTGTGTGGTGTGTGTGGTGTGTGTGTTGTGTGTGTGGTGTGTGTGTGTTTCTCCCCAGCCAGGTCACACAGCCCTGTTGTCTTGCCAACAGTTTGGCTCCACCCCTGGTTGCTGCTCTGCCCTCTCACCCCTGCCATGGTGCCGTTCCCATGACAACCTTCTCTTCCGGTTCCTGGATGCTGAACAGAGGGGTTGCCATGCCAACCTTCACTTCCTGGTTATTAACCAAAGGGGGCGGGCTGAATGACTGGAGATACTGAAGTGAGGATATGCAATGAGGTGCACTGCCGTTACGAGGTGCTGAAATAGGCTGAATAGGTATAGGCTAAGACTACAACCCTTCACCATCTTGGTGTGTAGGCTAAGACTACAACCCTTCACCATCTTGGTGTGTAGGCTAAGACTACAACCCTTCACCATCTTGGTGTGTAGGCTAAGACTACAACCCTTCACCATCTTGGTGTGTAGGCTAAGACTACAACCCTTCACCATCTTGGTGTGTAGGCTAAGACTACAACCCTTCACCATCTTGGTGTGTAGGCTAAGACTACAACCCTTCACCATCTTGGTGTGTAGGCTAAGACTACAACCCTTCACCATCTTGGTGTGTAGGCTAAGACTACAACCCTTCACCATCTTGGTGTGTAGGCTAAGGTTACAAGCATTCAGCCATGATTATTGAGAGTGACTGGGTCAGCTCCAGTGGAACGTCAGACTCAGTAATCTCAGTAGAGTAGTGGTCAGCTCCAGTGGAACGTCAGACTCAGTATAATACTCCTTCCTGTCAGTATGCAACTTCTTCTTTTATCTTGTCTGAATATAATAGAATGAACAGACAAGCTTTTACGCCACAGTAAACAAAAACACAAATAAATAAACAAACAGGCCAAACCAGGGATTGGTTCCTCAGGACCAATAGGATAGTGGCCACTGAACCAGCTGACTCAGGGTGTCTCTCTGCACAGTCATGGGCTATTTAGTGCACTAGTTTTGACCAGGGCCCATAGGGGTCTTGTCACAAGTAGTGCACTATGTAGGGAATAGGGTGCCATTTGGGACGGCATGTCCTCACGGGTCTCCGTCCTTCCTCATACTGCAATGCATTCTGGTAAACTGTTGTCTTCTGGGATACCGCCAAATGTTTCATTGCATTTTTCTCTCCTATGTGAGGCTGTGTGTTCTTCAGTGTGTGTTTTGTGTGAGTTGGCTGCCTGGTAGGCATCGATTCCCAGGGAAACCATAGACACTCTCCCTTTAGATATATCTAATATATAAGGTATATTATAAAGGGTATATATTAGGGATGTATACTGTAGAGATATGTGACATTGTGTCTTTAGGTATATATTAGGGATGTATACTGTAGAGATATGTGACATTGTGTCTTTAGGTATATATTAGGGATGTATACTGTAGAGATACGTGACATTGTGTCTTTAGGTATATGTTAGGGATATATACTATAGAGATATGTGACATTGTGTCTTTAGGTATATATTAGGGATATATACTGTAGAGATATGTGACATTGTGTCTTTAGGTATATATTAGGGATATATACTGTAGAGATATGTGACATTGTGTCTTTAGGTATATATTAGGGATATATACTATAGGCATATTCATCAAAATCAGGTGAAGGTAAATACACTGTGATCCCCTCCATATGCCATCATAACCTGTTTGCACTCAACACTAGATGGCACGGCTATGTTTCTCTTCATTCTATGGTGCTTATATCCTCACATTAAACCAGTATATTTCAATCATTATTTAACTCATACAGCCCTTCGATTCCCACTGGGGCCACCCGGTGTATATATAGAATGTATTCACACTTGACACTTTAGATAGATGGCATTAGATAAATGATAAATGGCATATATTATATTATATTATATTATATATTGCTCTATTATATTGGTCATGAATACACAGTACATTGTCACTAACTTTAACCCAAGTAGAGACTACCTGAGGAAACATTACGTCCACCCCACCCCTCACCTCCACCTCCACCCCTCCACCTCCACCCCTCACCTCCACCTCCACCCCTCACCTCCACCCCTCCACCTCACCCCTCACCTCCACCTCCACCCCTCATCTCCACCCCTCACCTCCACCCCTCACCTCCACCCCTCATCTCCACCCCTCACCTCCACCTCCACCCCTCATCTCCACCTCCACCCCTCATCTCCACCCCTCATCTCCACCCCTCACCTCCACCTCCACCCCTCATCTCCACCTCCACCCCTCACCTCCACCCCTCATCTCCACCCCTCACCTCCACCTCCACCCCTCATCTCCACCTCCACCCCTCATCTCCACCCCTCATCTCCACCCCTCACCTCCACCCCTCATCTCCACCCCTCACCTCCACCTCCACCCCTCCACCTCCACCCCTCATCTCCACCCCTCATCTCCACCCCTCATCTCCACCCCTCATCTCCACCCCTCACCTCCACCTCCACCCCTCACCTCCACCTCCACCCCTCATCTCCACCCCTCATCTCCACCCCTCACCTCCACCCCTCATCTCCACCCCTCACCTCCACCCCTCCACCTCCACCCCTCACCTCCACCTCCACCTCCACCCCTCATCTCCACCCCTCATCTCCACCCCTCACCTCCACCCCTCATCTCCACCCCTCACCTCCACCCCTCACCTCCACCTCCACCCCTCACCTCCACCTCCACCCCTCATCTCCACCCCTCACCTCCACCCCTCACCTCCACCTCCACCCCTCACCTCCACCTCCACCCCTCACCTCCACCTCCACCCCTCATCTCCACCCCTCACCTCCACCCCTCACCTCCACCCCTCATCTCCACCCCTCATCTCCACCTCCACCTCCACCCCTCACCTCCACCCCTCCACCTCCACCTCCACCCCTCCACCTCCACCCCTCATCTCCACCCCTCACCTCCACCCCTCCACCTCCACCCCTCCACCTCCACCTCCACCTCCACCTCCACCTCCACCCCTCCACCTCCACCCCTCCACCTCCACCCCTCCACCTCCACCCCTCCACCGCCACCCCTCACCTCCACCTCCACCTCCACCCCTCACCTCCACCTCCACCTCCACCCCTCACCTCCACCTCCACCTCCATCCCATAGTCACTACACACATCAAGGGTGGCAGAGAGGATGAAAAAGCAGCGGTCAGTGTACTAGCTGCTCCTTGTTGTAGTGCCTTGTTCCTCTGGGTTCTCCTGTTCAACCCCGGCAGCCAGCTCCACTAACAACTACTACTACACCAGGTACCAGTGTCTTTTTGTGTCTTGTGCCAGTACAATAACCAAGGATGCATCCCAAATGGCACTGTATTCCCTATGTAGTGCACTGCCAGGGCCCAGACACTAGAACACTATATATGCCTTGGTCAAAAGTAGTACACTATATAGGGAATAGGGTGCCATTTGGGACGCAAGTCCAAGATGACTACACACCAAACAACCTATGTGACAATAGACCAATAACAACAGAGTGAAGCTGGTATAAAATAGTAATAACAACTGGAGTTACTGTGACAATGAAGCTGATTCCATACCAGAACCAGAGGTTGGGTACTTTGTCTGTGAAACCCAATCTCTCGTTCTGAGGCAAAAAAACAACAGGGGAAATAAAAGCAAGGTAATATATGATCATCGGCTGTACCTGAGCCTGGATTGGGTGGGGTATATGAACAATGATAATGTGGTCTATATAGCTGGATAATGTGGTCTATAGAGCTGGATAATGTGGTCTATAGAGCTGGATAATGTGGTCTATAGAGCTGGATAATGTGGTCTATAGAGCTGGATAATGTGGTCTATAGAGCTGGATAATGTGGTCTATAGAGCTGGATAATGTGGTCTATAGAGCTGGATAATGTGGTCTATAGAGCTGGATAATGTGGTCTATAGAGCTGGATAATGTGGTCTATAGAGCTGGATAATGTGGTCTATAGAGCTGGATAATGTGGTCTATAGAGCTGGATAATGTGGTCTATAGAGCTGGATAATGTGGTCTATAGAGCTGGATAATGTGGTCCATAGATCTGGATAATGTGGTCTATAGAGCTGGATAATGTTGTCCATAGATCTGGATAATGTGGTCTATAGAGCTAGATAATGTGGTCTATAGAGCTGGATAATGTGGTCTATAGAGCTGGATAATGTGGTCTATAGAGCTGGATAAAGTGGTCTATAGAGCTGGATAATGTGGTCTATAGAGCTAGATAATGTTGTCTATAGAGCTAGATAATGTGGTCTATAGAGCTGGATAATGTGATCTATAGAGCTGGATAATGTGGTCTATAGAGCTGGATAATGTGGTCTATAGAGCTAGATAATGTGGTCTATAGAGCTAGATAATGTGGTCTATAGAGCTGGATAATGTGGTCAATAGAGCTGGATAATGTGGTCCATAGATCTGGATAATGTGGTCAATAGAGCTGGATAATGTGGTCTATAGAGCTGGATAATGTGGTCTATAGAGCTGGATAATGTGGTCTATAGATCTGGATAATGTGGTCTATAGAGCTGGATAATGTGGTCAATAGAGCTGGATAATGTGGTCTATAGAGCTGGATAATGTGGTCTATAGAGCTGGATAATGTGGTCTATAGAGCTGGATAATGTGGTCTATAGAGCTGGATAATGTGGTCTATAGAGCTGGATAATGTGGTCTATAGAGCTGGATAATGTGGTCCATAGAGCTGGATAATGTGGTCTATAGAGCTGGATAATGTGGTCAATAGAGCTGGATAATCTGGTCTATAGAGCTGGATAATGTATTCTATAGAGCTGGATAATGTGGTCTATAGAGCTGGATAATGTGGTCTATAGAGCTGGATAATGTGGTCTATAGAGCTGGGTAATGTGGTCAATAGAGCTGGATAATGTGGTCTATAGAGCTGGATAATGTGGTATATAGAGCTGGATAATGTGGTCTATAGAGCTGGATAATGTGGTCTATAGAGCTGGATAATGTGGTCTATAGAGCTGGATAATGTGGTCCATAGAGCTGGATAATGTGGTCTATAGAGCTGGATAATGTGGTCCATAGAGCTGGATAATGTGGTCTATAGAGCTGGATAATGTGGTCAATAGAGCTGGATAATGTGGTCCATAGAGCTGGATAATGTGGTCCATAGAGCTGGATAATGTGGTCTATAGAGCTGGATAATGTGGTCAATAGAGCTGGATAATGTGGTCTATAGAGCTGGATAATGTGGTCAATAGAGCTGGATAATGTGGTCTATAGAGCTGGATAATGTGGTCAATAGAGCTGGATAATGTGGTCTATAGAGCTGGATAATGTGGTCCATAGAGCTGGATAATGTGGTCTATAGAGCTGGATAATGTGGTCAATAGAGCTGGATAATGTGATCTATAGAGCTGGATAATGTGGTCTATAGAGCTGGATAATGTGGTCTATAGAGCTGGATAATGTGGTCTATAGAACTGGATAATGTGATCTATAGAGCTGGATAATGTGGTCTATGGTTGTTGAATTTGTAGTGATTTGTAGTGCCAACACGCTAACCTTTTTCTTGTGAACAAAACGTTTAGCCAAAAAGGGAAAATACCAGGTTTTAGAGCAACGTGTTTCCGAAGTGTTTCATGACAGGGTTGAATAGTTCCACATATATCCATCATCATCGGATCGTAATAGATTCCAAAACAGCTCTATGGAAAAGCATAGACTCGCTCTATGAACGCCTCATTCCCTGGTTCTCCCGCCATTTTCCCAGCAAGCCTAGAGCTCATCGTGAGGTGGACCGAAAACATATAAGCATGTTAACGCTCACTCTCTCTTTTTGTACAATGCCCCCTCTCTCTCTCTCTCTGTCTCTTTCTGAAATCTCTGAATGCGTTGATGTGTAGCAGGCCATTGCAATATTGGGTTCCATTCAGTTTAGTTCTGTGTATTTGTATCATGGCCATCATCAGTTCTCAATTAGAGCCAAAATGCTCAGATAACAAAAAAAAGTGCATTTTATTTTGTTAGTAAATGAATGAACCTGGTGCTGAACACTGATCTACAGGTGCTACCATCACAGAGACTACTGAGTCTCTCTGCCTCCCTACTGCCCACGGGTCTCTCTCTCTCTCTCTCTCTCTCTCTCAGAGCATGGCCTTGCCCTCCGTCAGTCCCTCCGCCATCTGAGGGACCTGCCTGCCTCCAAAAACACTCAATGCTCGGGGAGAACAAGCAGGCACCTTTAACCCCTCACAGTTTACAGTGAAACACAACTCTCTCTAAACAAGGTGCCACTGCTTTAGAATTTCTCAATCAATCTGCACAAAACAACTACAACGACAGTTGACTTAAGTTAATGTAATGTGTTTTTATCATAATGTTTTAAGCTTTCATTTCAATTGTAAATGATCTAATCTGCACAAGGATGATTTATTTTTGCTTTGAGAGATTAAAAATAAACAAACAGATAACTAAATGCATCATTTTGGCAAGCACCCAGGCCAGAGGCATAAAAGCTCTTCTGATCAAAGGAATGTGGGTAAAAGTATAGAACGTGATTGCTGTGTTGTACTATTCCTGTCATCTCTGTGTCCTAAACCTGTATGTATCTATTTCTGTTGTTACTGTAGAATTGGTTGTAATATTTGGTTAAAAGATGGATTTAATATTCCAATCAAGGCGACTAAGGTTATCAACTACAGTAGGAATTGCATCTTATTTTATGACATTATTATTGATGCTGTTGGGGAATATTGGTTAGTTAAATATTGATTATATTCATAGATTGTGTTAGATTTTTAAAGGGCGACTGCACTTCCTGATTTGGCCTAATTTTAGATTTGGTTTAATAAGAAATGCTAGCGGCCATGACTGAATTCAAACGTGATTTAGTTTGGGGGTGTGGTTTGATGTGGGTGTCTCTTGTGTGTGTTCACAGCCAAATTATTTTTGACAATTAGCTTCAGTGGGCTTGTGTGCGACAGTGGCAAAGTTGTTTGACTATCTCTGAGGGTAGTTAGGGACCGTCAATAAACACAATGTAAATGGGATTTTATTGTTGCACATATTTTAGTTATCTCATTAAATGCTTTGAATATTTGTATGTGAATTTGAGGATTTTAAGGAATCGAAATTTGGAGCTATTGACTTTTTAAAATATTGTCCAATGTACATTGAGTAATTTACTGATGGTCCCTAACTAGCCCCATAGCGATATCAAATGTCGAACCAAATTGACCATTATGATCGGGTCGCATGCAGCTGTGCTCAGAATTGATGATTACTTGGGTAAGTGGGCATGTGGGCAGGATTAAAATAAACCCAACCCAGAAAACTTCATTCAGTGGCATAATACTTTTTCCTATCATATCGCAAATCTCTGTTTTGGACAAGGCTGACTTTATGACCAAAATGACACTAGAATAGGTGTTTCTGATTCATATCGGTGCCACACAGGCCATTTTCAAAACGAGAAGATGCTTTTTAGGGGCAGTCACTCTTTAATGTATTTCACAATTGTATTAGGATATGCCTATATAATTTGTCTAGGGGTATTCAAAAAGGTTGGCACAATGTCAGTTAGAAAAATCTTTGCTACAAGCCTAGCATAATTATTATGAAAATAAAATCAAACTACTCATGTTGAGATGATACAGAATTATTGATTTGTTAAATATAAAAATGTAGTAAATTGTTTCCTGGAATCCCCGTTCTTTAAAAAATAGAAACTGATGTCCGCTTGGGGAATAATATGAATATTATGAAACACATGGTGCTAAAGTTCTATTTGTATGTTTTTGTTTTTTAGATGAAAAATATAAATATTATGCCGAGAAATGTCATGTCAAGCCTTACTGTAGATCAGACTGTTCATCATCCCAGAAGAGAAAATAAACATAGTCTTTGAAAGTGAAAACAAATATACCAGATGATATTGTATACTGTATTCACCTTTTGACAGATCAAACATGTATATGTACTGATGTGTGTGTGATGTAAGATATAAAACAGTAACGATAGTTTTCCTGTTTATTAAAGAGTCATTACTAAGTTGCTCTCACTAAGACTTATTATTATGACACAGTTTTTAAATGGTGGTTATGATTATGCCATTATGGCATCCTATTCCCTCTAGAGGTGTGCACTGGGCCCATAGGGCTCTGGTCAGAAGTAGTGCACTATATAGTGAACAGGGTGCCATTTGGAAGGCATTCAGCGATATGCTTCTAGGTGTCAGTGCGGAGATACAGTGATGAGACAAACGCCCAGGAAGAGGTGATCTGTCACATGTGAATATCGTGCAATGCGAATGGGCTAATTAACAATGGGATTTGTTTTTAAATTATGAAGTTGATTATTATAATTATAATATTATTATGAATATTGTTATTACTATTATTACTTTTAATAGTAGCATTATAAAAAATTGTTTCGCATTACTATTGTTACCATGATAACTATCTAGTAATCAGAACTTTTAACGCTCTTAACAATAACGGCAATGTTATATTATTTGTGCTATAAAGGCGATTCATTTCATTCCTTTTTTCATATTGTTAAACAAAATCATAAGTCTGCTAACGTTTCCTCATAAATGTTACGAATTTTGAACATTTCAATTATTTTTCACCATCTTCATTAACAGACCTTTATTTTGAAAGAATATCGCACAGGTCACAGCCTAGGTGCTAGCTAGAGAGAAAGTTACATTAGCCAATGTTAGCTTTAGCTAGCTCACTAGCTTAATCTCAGTCATGTGTTGATAACTCAGTGATGGTCGCTACTTTCTTCTACTACATGTATAGCCTTCTGTCAGGAATGAAAGGCAGATTTAACCTTTATTTAACGAGGCAAGTCAGTTAAGAACAAATTCAATGATGGCCCATCAAAAGGCAAAAGGCCTCCTGCAGTGATAGGGGCTGGAATTACAAATAAATAAATTAATAAATAAAATATTGGACAAAACACACATCACAACAAGAGAGGCAACACAACACTACTTAAAGAGAAACCTAAGACAACCACATAGCATGGCAACAACACATGACAACACAGCATGGTAGCAACACAACATGACAACAACATGGTAGAGATGATTGTACGAGCTAAAATTATCTAAAATGAGCCTAAATCGTTAGCCAGCTAGCTAACGTTAGATACCTAGCCAGTACTCTTGCTTTGCCATCCCTCCAAAATCATGAATTGTCACGCCTCCCTTCTTCTTCTTCTTCTTCTTCTTCTTCTTCTTCTTCTTCTTCTTCTTCTTCTTCTTCTTCTTCTTCTTCTTCTTCTTCTTCTTCTTCTTCTTCTTCTTCTTCTTCTTCTTCTTCTTCTTCTTCTTCTTCTTCTTCTTCTTCTTCTTCTTCTTCTTCTTCTTCATGCTTGCCAACCAAACCAGATGTAATGAAGAGTTCAATGTCCTAGACACAATCAAGTAAACACCACATCTTCCTTCCTAATCTGACCTTTGAATCCTGGTCCACTGACCTTTCTTTGGAGGGCATATAAATGCCGGCCCTTGTGCTCAGAGTCCCATCTCTTCTGCCACACATCTACCAAAATGGCTCTGACCTTACATTTGGGGGAATGTTAATATCAATGATATCTCGTTTCAAAGCTCTTTTGGCTAACTGGTCTACAATTTAATTCCCTTCCACACCAGAATGTGCTGGGACCCAGCAAAATCTCACTACTACACCCATTCTCTCAATACTCCATAATAACATGAATACCTCCAATAGTAGGTCACTCCTATTAGATTTACCAGATGATAAACTATTCAATACAGACAGAGAATCAGAGTATACAGAGTTGATCTGTTAGTTTTCTACGTATCTGCACATCAAATTCAGGAACCTAACCTATATCACTTCTGACCAATCTTTCCTTTTCTCTACCAAGGTTAGATCAACAACAGGAACATCCCCTTTCACCACAGAAGGTCCAACCTCCAACTCCCACAAACCACTTTAATCTGTAAGCTTTCCAACTGTCCAACTAAAACCAATGCTTTGTCTACTAGTATTTCCCCAACATTCATCTAGAAGAGTAGCAGTGGGATGATCAACCTCACAGCCTTTCAACCGAACCCAATAAGCTAATGACAATTCTTTATGCCGTTTATCCAAAGGCATCTCACCTGCCTCCACTAGTAAGGCACATACAGATGTTGATTTAAATGCACCGATACATATCCTTAAAGCTATATGCTGGATTCTGTCCAGCTTCTGAAGCCAAGTCTTTGCCGCTGTTCCATAAACTACACACCCGTAATGAATTGTCATCCTGATCAGAGCTCTAAAAATATCTATCAACGATTGTCTGTCAGCACCCCATTCATAACCAGAGACCAAGAGCATAAGATTCGCAACCTTCTGACACTTTGTTTTCAACATTTATGACACAATCTTTCCATGTACTGTACGTATATCACTCGTTGAACCATAGACCCAAATATTTGGTCTTAGAAACCCTCCCCAAAGGCTGTCCATACAGAAACAACTGTATATTATCAGCAACTTTCTTCTTCAAGAACACAAAACAATACTTTGCCGCTGACAATTTAAAACCCCAGTCAATCGACCATTTTTCAACATCCTCTATAGCTTGTTGAATAGATTTGATCACGAGAGACATTCCTTCCCCGCTTCCAAAAATCTCCATCATCAGCATATAGTGAAGCCCCGATATCCCTACCTACAAAAACACATTGTTAATCATAATGTTGAACAAAATAGGACTGATAGCACTGCCTTGAGGAATACCATTGTGTACTCCATAGGCATCAGATAAAATGGATCCTATTATAAGTTATAATCTCCCACCAATACCAAGTTTTTCCATCTTAATCAGTTTCATAAGCCTTTTCAGTGTCAAAAAAGACAGTAGCCATTGCTTCTTTCATGACCAGAGTTTTTTAAACTTCATTGCTCCCCTTTACTAATGTATCTAAAGTAGATCTACCTTTACTAATGTATCTAAAGTAGATCTACCTTTACTAATGTATCTAAAGTAGATCTACCTACCTTTACTAATGTATCTAAAGTAGATCTACCTACCTTTACTAATGTATCTAAAGTAGATCTACCTACCTTTACTAATGTATCTAAAGTAGATCTACCTACCTTTACTAATGTATCTAAAGTAGATCTACCTACCTTTACTAATGTATCTAAAGTAGATCTACCTTTACTAATGTATCTAAAGTAGATCTACCTACCTTTACTAATGTATCTAAAGTAGATCTACCTTTACTAATGTATCTAAAGTAGATCTACCTACCTTTACTAATGTATCTAAAGTAGATCTACCTTTACTAATGTATCTAAAGTAGATCTACCTACCTTTACTAATGTATCTAAAGTAGATCTACCTTTACTAATGTATCTAAAGTAGATCTACCTACCTTTACTAATGTATCTAAAGTAGATCTACCTTTACTAATGTATCTAAAGTAGATCTACCTACCTTTACTAATGTATCTAAAGTAGATCTACCTTTACTAATGTATCTAAAGTAGATCTACCTACCTTTACTAATGTATCTAAAGTAGATCTACCTTTACTAATGTATCTAAAGTAGATCTACCTTTACTAATGTATCTAAAGTAGATCTACCTACCTTTACTAATGTATCTAAAGTAGATCTACCTTTACTAATGTATCTAAAGTAGATCTACCTTTACTAATGTATCTAAAGTAGATCTACCTACCTTTACTAATGTATCTAAAGAAGACCTACCTTTACTAATGTATCTAAAGTAGATCTACCTTTACTAATGTATCTAAAGTAGATCTACCGACCTTTACTAATGTATCTAAAGTAGATCTACCTACCTTTACTAATGTATCTAAAGTAGATCTACCTACCTTTACTAATGTATCTAAAGTAGACCTACCTTTACTAATGTATCTAAAGTAGATCTACCTTTACTAATGTATCTAAAGTAGATCTACCTTTACTAATGTATCTAAAGTAGACCTACCTTTACTAATGTATCTAAAGTAGACCTACCTTTACTAATGTATCTAAAGTAGATCTACCTACCTTTACTAATGTATCTAAAGTAGATCTACCTACCTTTACTAATGTATCTAAAGTAGATCTACCTTTACTAATGTATCTAAAGTAGATCTACCTACCTTTACTAATGTATCTAAAGAAGACCTACCTTTACTAATGTATCTAAAGTAGATCTACCTACCTTTACTAATGTATCTAAAGTAGATCTACCTTTACTAATGTATCTAAAGTAGATCTACCTTTACTAATGTATCTAAAGTAGATCTACCTACCTTTACTAATGTATCTAAAGTAGATCTACCTACCTTTACTAATGTATCTAAAGTAGATCTACATTTACTAATGTATCTAAAGTAGATCTACCTACCTTTACTAATGTATCTAAAGTAGATCTACCTACCTTTACTAATGTATCTAAAGTAGATCTACCTACATTTACTAATGTATCTAAAGTAGATCTACATTTACTAATGTATCTAAAGTAGATCTACCTTCCTTTACTAATGTATCTAAAGTAGATCTACCTACCTTTACTAATGTATCTAAAGTAGATCTACCTACCTTTACTAATGTATCTAAAGTAGATCTACATTTACTAATGTATCTAAAGTAGATCTACCTTTACTAATGTATCTAAAGTAGATCTACCTACCTTTACTAATGTATCTAAAGTAGATCTACCTTTACTAATGTATCTAAAGTAGATCTACCTACCTTTACTAATGTATCTAAAGTAGATCTACCTTTACTAATGTATCTAAAGTAGATCTACCTACCTTTACTAATGTATCTAAAGTAGATCTACCTTTACTAATGTATCTAAAGTAGACCTACCTTTACTAATGTATCTAAAGTAGATCTACCTTTACTAATGTATCTAAAGTAGATCTACCTACCTTTACTAATGTATCTAAAGTAGATCTACCTACCTTTACTAATGTATCTAAAGTAGATCTACCTTTACTAATGTATCTAAAGTAGATCTACCTACCTTTACTAATGTATCTAAAGTAGATCTACCTACCTTTACTAATGTATCTAAAGTAGATCTACCTTTACTAATGTATCTAAAGTAGATCTACCTTTACTAATGTATCTAAAGTAGATCTACCTACATTTACTAATGTATCTAAAGTAGATCTACCTTTACTCATGTATCTAAAGTAGATCTACCTACCTTTACTAATGTATCTAAAGTAGATCTACCTTTACTAATGTATCTAAAGTAGATCTACCTACCTTTACTAATGTATCTAAAGTAGATCTACCTACCTTTACTAATGTATCTAAAGTAGATCTACCTTTACTAATGTATCTAAAGTAGATCTACCTTTACTAATGTATCTAAAGTAGATCTACCTACCTTTACTAATGTATCTAAAGTAGATCTACCTTTACTAATGTGTCTAAAGTAGATCTACCTTTACTAATGTATCTAAAGTAGATCTACCTTTACTAATGTGTCTAAAGTAGATCTACCTTTACTAATGTATCTAAAGTAGATCTACCTACCTTTACTAATGTATCTAAAGTAGATCAACCTTTACTAATGTATCTAAAGTAGATCTACCTTTACGGAATCCACTTTGACATTGACTCAATAAACCTTTATGTTCCAGGAAATGTGACAACCTGTTGACCATCATTTTTTCCATCATTTTACACAAGTTCGAGGTCAGTGCTATTGGTCTGTAACTATCAGCACATGAAGGGTCCTTACCAGGTAATATTACTGCACGTTTCCAACCAGAAGGTGTAATCCCCCTCACTTCAAATCCCAGGAGAACATGTATGACCTCATCAGGTAGGTGCTTAAACATTACATGGCACAACTGATCATGACCCTGGTCTGTATAGCCACAGCCTATTAAGGCAATGGTAAAAACATCATCCAAAGAAGAGTCAACAGTATCGCTTTTCTTGTACACATTAACATGAGCATTTAAAATCTCACACCTGCGTTGCTTATATACTTCATCCAAAGTAACCCCACTATGTACCCCAGTAACCCCACTATGTACCCCAGTAACCCCACTATGTACCCTAGTAACCCCACTATGTACCTTAGTAACCCCACTATGAACCTTAGTAACCCCACTATGTACCCTAGTAACCCCACTATGTACCTTAGTAACCCCACTATGTACCTTAGTAACCCCACTATGTACCTTAGAACCTTATATACAGTGGGGAGAACAAGTATTTGATACACTGCCGATTTTGCAGGTTTTCCCACTTACAAAGCATGTAGAAGTCTGTAATTTTTATTATAGGTACTCTTCAACTGTGAGTGACGGAATCTAAAACAAAAATCCATAAAATCACATTGTATGATTTTTAAGTAATTTGTTTGCATTTTATTGCATGACATAAGTATTTGATACATCAGAAAAGCAGAACTTAATATTTGGTACAGAAACCTTTGTTTGCAATTACAGAGATCATACGTTTCCTGTAGTTCTTGACCAGGTTTGCACACACTGCAGCAGGGATTTTGGCCCACTCCTCCATACAGATCCTTCAGGTTTCGGGGCTGTCGCTGGGCAATACGGACTTTCAGCTCCCTCCAAAGATTTTCTATTGGGTTCAGGTCTAGAGACTGGCTAGGCCACTCCAGGACCTTGAGATGCTTCTTACGGAGCCACTCCTTAGTTGCCCTGGCTGTGTGTTTCAGGTCGTTGTCATGCTGGAAGACCCAGCCACGACCCATCTTCAATGCTCTTACTGAGGGAAGGAGGTTGTTGGCCAAGATCTCGCGATACATGGCCCCATCCATTCTCCCCTCAATACGGTGCAGTCATCCTGTCCCCTTTGCAGAAAAGCATCCCCAAAGAATGATGTTTCCACCTCCATGCTTCACGGTTGAGATGGTGTTCTTGGGGTTGTACTCATCCTTCTTCTTCATCCAAACACGGCGAGTGGAGTTTAGACCAAAAATCTTGATTTTTGTCTCTTCAGACCACATGACCTTCTCCCATTCCTCCTCTGGATCATCCAGATGGTCATTGGCAAACTTCAGATGGGCCTGGACATGCGCTGGCTTGAGCAGGGGGACCTTGCGTGCGCTGCAGGATTTTAATCCATGACGACGTAGTGTGTTACTAATGGTTTTCTTTGAGACTGTGGTCCCAGCTCTCTTCAGGTCATTGACCAGGTCCTGCCGTGTAGTTTTGGGCTGATCCCTCACCTTCCTCATGATCATTGATGCCCCACGAGGTGAGATCTTGCATGGTGCCCCAGACCGTGGGAGATTTCTAATAATTGCGCCAACAGTTGTTGCCTTCTCACCAAGCTGCTTGCCTATTGTCCTGTAGCCCATCCCAGCCTTGTGCAGGTCTACAATTTTATCCCTGATGTCCTTACACAGCTCTCTGGTCTTGGCCATTGTGGAGAGGTTGGAGTCTGTTCGATTGAGTGTGTGGACAGGTGTCTTTTATACAGGTAACGAGTTCAAACAGGTGCAGTTAATATAGGTAATGAGTGGAGAACAGGAGGGCTTCTTAAAGAAAAACTAACAGATCTGTGAGAGCCGGAATTCTTACTGGTTGGTAGGTGATCAAATACTTATGTCATGCAATAAAATGCAAATTCATTATTTAAAAATCATACAATGTGATTTTCTGGATTTTTGTTTTAGATTCCATCTCTCACAGTTGAAGTGTACCTATGATAAAAATTACAGACCTCTACATGCTTTGTAAGTAGGAAAACCTGCAAAATCGGCAGTGTATCAAATACTTGTTCTCCCCACTGTATATATATGAATTACCCTACCAACTAACCTTATACTCGTTAAAATCCATCCATTAATTGAACCCTATCTGATCCTACCCCACAACACATCTATTTTCTGTGGCTTACGTTCCATTTCTGCGGTACAGTTGATAACCATTGCTATGAACGCTAAGAAGCCAACCTTACTGAAGCATATATCACTCCCTCTCTACTATTCACAGGGATCCTCTCAGATTCCCTCACCCTTGACCCTCCTCCTCTACCTTCTTCACCGCCTCAGTATACAGAACCTTCCAGCAACATGGGCACCCCTACAGTTGACACACACAACTTTATCCACTGAAATGACACCATCCTCTATCCCATGCCCTCCTGCACACTTCCCACATCTTGGAATCGACCTCCTACACACTGCTGCTACATGACCATAAACATGACACCTGAAACAGCACAGTGGGGTAAAGACTCCGACTCAAAACTCAAAAGGACTGACAGTGACTCCTCTGTTTCACCACGCTCACCAACGGGTCTACATCACACCAAATGGCAGGCGTCACAAACACCAGGAATCTTCAATTGCTCCACCTCCACACTCCTAAGACCAAAACAAGAAACAGATCCTGACCCAAGTTGCGCCGTACAGAACGCCTGCTCCCTCTGATCTGAAGAAACAAACCAACATCACCAGTCCACTTTGGGTTACCTTCACCGACTCAACAGCACCCACCATCTTTTCCAGCCAACCTGAAACCACCCATGGATCAGCCAAAAGGTCTGGTTCCACCCTCTTCAAAAATCTCACTCCCACTGGACCAAACTTATCTTTATCATAACCATGTCCATGAACGCAAGGCTCGGGCTCCGAGCTCCTCACGACACCTTCTACCCCTTCCATTTCACCTCCAGAACCCGGACTGGCGTCCGGCACCAATCTTCCTCGACATAACCTCTACCTGGTTATTGTTATCTTTAACAGATTCAAACCCATCCTCTTCCTCCATCAGTCCTTTCAACCTCTTCTCTCTTTCCCTCCAACCGTTCTCTCTTAACCAATTAAGTGTTGCAGTCATTTCACTCTTCTAGGCATGGAAGCAGCAGAGCTAGGAAGGGGCAGGGAAGCAGTAGAGCTAGGAAGGGGGCAGAGGGCAGGGAAGCAGCAGAGCTAGGCAGGGGGCAGAGGGCAGGGAAGCAGCAGAGCTAGGGGCCGTGGCAGGGGGCAGGGGGCCAATACTTTTAGTTTTAGAAATATTTAGGACTAACTTATTTCTTGCCACCCATTCTGAAACTAACTGCAGCTCTTTGTTAAGTGTTGCAGTTATTTCAGTTACTGTAGTAGCTGACGTGTAAAGTGTTGAGTCATCACATACATAGACACACTGGCTTTACTCAATGTACTCAGTGTAAAGCCATAACACATACGTTTTTCCAGCAACAGACTATGAATGATAATGTCAAAAGCTGCACAGCTAAATTGCAATGATCTGAATGGATAGGTCCATTCTATGAATTATATTTCTATCATTAAAATGACATCCACCCTGTCTCCTCCTCCTCCTCCTCCACTTCCTCCACCTCTCATGTCTTTATTTGTCTTCTTTGTCTCTTCTTCCAGTATTTCACCTCTCCACCACAGTGTCCATTCCATATCTTCTTCAAGTATTTCACCTCTCCACCACAGTGTCCATTCCATATCTTCTTCAAGTATTTCACCTCTCCACCACAGTGTCCATTCCATATCTTCTTCAAGTATTTCACCTCTCCACCACAGTGTCCATTCCATATCTTCTTCAAGTATTTCACCTCTCCACCACAGTGTCCATTCCATCTCTTCTTCCAGTATTTCACCTCTCCACCACAGTGTCCATTCCATCTCTTCTTCAAGTATTTCACCTCTCCACCACAGTGTGTCCATTCCATATCTTGACCAGGTGGGGGAGTATAGTTCATATGGAATGATACAGTGACTGTCTGAAGAGCAGCTCTGCGTTTTGAACCCACTGAATCAGATGAATTGACAAAGCCAGTAAACTACCTCCCAAATGACATCCTATCCTCTATTAAGTGCAGTATTTATGACCAGAGCCTGTCAAATTTCACCCGAGGCATAACATTTAAAAAATGTTACAGAAATATGCATAAACAACACCCAACCAACACCCATGTGTCCTGTAGTTATAAACACATACGAAGCTCATATGACTGTTTTATGACTGGATAACGATGCTCATATGACTGGCATATGACTGGCTTAGGAATCCCATATGACCAGGTTATGAAGCTCACATTACCATGTTACAATACTCTTATGACTGGCTAAGAATACTCAAAAGACTGTCTTATGAAGCTGCATATGATCATATGACTGGCTTACGATCACATATGATCACCTAACCAGGTTACTATGCTCTTATATTCATATGACTTTACATACTCATATGGGTTACAGACATCACTGAATCCCAACGCACACATTCTCTCCATAGTTGGGATAGTAGCTATCTTTGGCACGTTGACTCTCTCTGCCCCCTACAAAGTGTCCTGCGTGGCTGGCTTATTATAGGAGGCAATGTGCCCTAGGTGTCCTCATTCACTGTCACCTGAGTAGCCATGATACCCGTAGACCTCCACAGAAGGCCACAGGCTTGCATGGTAAATACTAGGCATGCACTTTGATGGACAGCTGTAAGCAAGCACTAAACTCAGCCCTGAGTTATTTTACTGCCATTCAAACTCATACAAGACAGAACAGTCAGATGACAATGAAATAACCTTTTCACACAAAGAGATGAATCCAAACTTCCTAATGTCAGATTTTCACTTTGTCCAATCAACTAAGTACACTTTTCTTGACTCCAATCACAAAGCGAACGTTCGACCAGTGGAGTGTGAGTTAGGATTCGCCCCTGTAGACACTAACCCTGAGACCTGAGCGACACTGGCCAGTCACTACATGATGACGTCCCAAATAGTGTCACAATCCTGTGAACTTCTTTCCTGTAAAACCTGATTAAGTCTAAAATCAGTGGATGCATTTCATATTTTATATTTTCTAAGAAATCTCTAGTGGGCTAAAGAAGAATTAGATCCTACCTCATCTCCCTAACCCTAAACAAATGGCAGGTCTTTTTTCAATGTCTATTCTTCATTGCTCCTTCTTGGTCCTTATTGTAAATGACAATGTGTTCTTAATGACTTACCTGCTTAAATAAAGTCTACATTTAATTCCTGACTCTAGGTTGTGCTTGCTCTTGCAGATTGTATAGAGGCCTGGGGCTGAAGATGTTGAGGGTTTACTTGGTTTCAGCTTGTATAGAGGCCTGGGGCTGAAGATGTTGAGGGTTTACTTGGTTTCAGCTTGTATAGAGGCCTGGGGCTGAAGATGTTGAGGGTTTACTTGGTTTCAGCTTGCATAGAGGCCTGAGGCTGAAGATGTTGAGGGTTTACTTGGTTTCAGCTTGTATAGAGGCCTGGGGCTGAAGATGTTGAGGGTTTACTTGGTTTCAGCTTGTATAGAGGCCTGGGGCTGAACATGTTGAGGGTTTACTTGGTTTCAGCTTGTATAGAGGCCTGGGGCTGAAGATGTTGAGAGTTTACTTGGTTTCAGCTTGCATAGAGGCCTGAGGCTGAACATGTTGAGGGTTTACTTGGTTTCAACCTATATTTAACCACTTTATGTCTCAAACATGCATGCAGAACTGGTCTTTGAAGAATTCCCTGCAGCCCTTAAGCATAGGCCAATATGTCATGTTGCTACTGAGACCTTCTCAGTCCACGTGTGTCTGTTCATGGATGGGGTTATTAGCTGGGTCATAAAGCCTCTTCTCAGTCCACCTGTCTGTCTGTTCATGGATGGGGTTATTAGCTGGGTCATAAAATACCCACTCCTAAACCGTCTGATTCCATTTCCACTCCTGAATCTGTGACTTTAGAATACACTGAGTGTAAATCTGTTGAATGATTTGTTTCAACACGTCCAGTTGTTCTACCACCTGTGCCAAAAGCCAAGGCCTCTGAAGGAGGCAGAACTCTCACGTATGTTTGTTTTTGGAGTAATCAAGGTGACAGACAGTGACACATTCAATACAGTCTTGCACACTCTTGCCTGCATCTAGCTGATATAGGGTGTAATCATTAGACAAACAGATGCAAATGAGAGTTTCTATTGGACAAATTCAGGTATGTTTATCCCTGTTTCATTCCGTTTGGTTCCCTTTAAGAAATGTTTTTCAACAGAATCGGCAGAATGAATACACCCCTGATCACCTGCACACACAGTTCACTTTCATAGCAGCCACGTACAAAAAGCATGATCACTTTGCTCATTGTATATTTCCTCCTCGCATCTACGCACTCTCCTCCTCTCACCTTTTCCCTTCTCTTGTGGACTTCAGTGCACACCACATCAACTGTCTGTTACCTAGCACAAAAACCTCTCCAAAGCCAAGCCTTCATATCATAACCGCTAACCGCTACACACAGCCTACATCGTTGTCACCATATTAGCTAACGTAGTCAACATACTAGAACTAACGCGCTAGTACACCCGCTACAATTACGCAGTACAGTGTACAGCAAGCAGTTTAGCAATAAATTAATAACACGCTTACCTTCATTTGCAAGAGTTCCAGTGTTGTATAGCCTTAGCTAGCTAGCTAACATAAATAGCATTCATCTCTGTTTGAGGTGTTTGAGTAAGTAAATAAAGTAAACAAGCTAGCTGTATTAGCTAGCTAAGTAAGTGAAAGTGAAACAAAATATAGCTAGCTCTGCTTCTTTTCTTTTCCTTAATTTTTTAAGATTTGTTCAAAACTGTTCAACTATTGTCCTTCTCTCTCTTTGATTGGGTGGACAACATGTCAGTTCATGCTACAAGAGCTCTGATAGGTTGGAGGACGTCTTCCGGAAGTCGTCATAATTTCTGTGTAAGTCTATGGAAGGGCGTGAGAACCATGAGCCTCATAGGTGTTGTATTGAAGTCAATATACACAGAGGAGAACGGAAGCTAGCTGTCCTCTGGCTACACCATGGTGCTACCCTACAGAGTACTGTTGAGGCAACTGTAGACCTTCATTGAAAAACAGTGTGTTTTAATCAGTTATTTGGTGACTTGAATATATAGAGGAGAGACAGCAAGACTGGAGTGGTAACCAGTGATATATTGGTAAAATTGGTGGGTAAACGCTTCACAGTGGCAACACTATGCCTTGTTCAGAAACACGAAAAATAAAACCATTCTGAACAGGGACTGGGAGGAGAGAGACAGGGAGACAGAAAGAAAGACAGGGACTGGGAGGAAAGAAAGAGGGAGACAAAAATACATATATACTAAAGCCCACCGCCCCTCCCTCCCCCCAGTCAGTCTGTCTGAATACATATATACTAAAGCCCACCGCCCCTCCCTCCCCCCAGTCAGTCTGTCTGAATACATATATACTAAAGCCCACCGCCCCTCCCTCCCCCCAGTCAGTCTGTCTGAATACATATATACTAAAGCCCACCGCCCCTCCCTCCCCCCAGTCAGTCTGTCTGAATACATATATACTAAAGCCCACCGCCCCTCCCTCCCCCCAGTCAGTCTGTCTGAATACATATATACTAAAGCCCACCGCCCCTCCCTCCCCCCAGTCAGTCTGTCTGTAGATGGGGGCATTGTCATTCTCAGGGGGGATAGCCATGGTAGCCAAAATAATGGCCTGCCCAGAATTTTTCTACATCATCCTAAGCATGATGGGATGTTAATTGCTTAATTAACTCAGGAACCACACCTGTGTGGAAGCACCTACTTTCAATAAACTTTGAATCCCTCATTTACTCAAGTGTTTCCATTATTTTGTCAGTTACCTGTATGTTCCTCATGCTACAGCCAGTCACCTGCCTGTACAGCCAGAGGCTACCACACCTTACCGCACCAGCTCACATGTTTTAAAACAAATAGACACACAGACACACTTACACAAATATGAACACACACACACACACACCTAAAACAGATTATGAATGGGGTTCTTATTGCTGGATGTAAGGAGACTCTATAGCACTAGTCTGAGTAACCATGGCAACACCACCACCTTAGTCAGAGTAACCATGGCAACACGTGCCAGTAGCTGCGTTATGTGCACACACAATGACTGAACTAAATACCATTTTAGTACACACACACACACACACACACACACACACACACACACACACACACAGTGATCAAAGACTAGTAGCCATGGTCACACACTGACCACTTTGCTATGTAGATTTAGTTGTGAACAACATGTTTTAATATGATTTATGAAATCAGTGTTGATTACATTCCAAAAATCAGGAGAATTTAACGATAAATGTTGAACAAATAAAACATACTATTTCATTTGGAAACTTCAGAAGCTATTTTCAATACATTTGAATGGGCCGTGAGGGTCATGAAATGTCCAGAGTGCATTGAGGGGAGTTACTGCTTTCAATACATGTCAGATACAATAAAAAGAGGCAATAATTGAGTTATGGGGTTGTTGGTAGAAGTTACTACTGCTGTTCTGCTTTAAAGAGAGAGTTTTTTTAGGAGAGGTGTTTTGCGTGTAATATTGCTGTTATACTAACTAGCAAAGGCTGTTTTACAGCCTCTTAACCAACTATGTTATTTTGTTCGTTTTTTCGCGTTGTTTGTAATTAATTTTCTTACTTATTTTGTACATAATGTTGCTGCTACCGTCTCTTATGACCGAAAATAACTTCTAGACATCAGAACAGCGATTACTCACCTCCAACTGGACAACGTTTTTTTCTTCAACGAGTCCGACGCAAAGGATATACTGCTTTCTCGGGAATTTTTCAATAACAGCTGGTGCGCAATGTCTAATATTAAAGAAGTCTTGAGGTTTTGCTCGCCTGAGGTAGAGTACCTCATGATAAGCTGTAGACCACACTATCTACCAAGTGAGTTCTCATCTATATTATTCGTAGCCGTCCACATCACCAACAAACTATCATGGTCCAAACACACTAAGACAGTCGTGAAGAGGGCACGACAACTCCTTTTCCCCCTCAAGACTGAAACATTTTGGCATGGGTCCCCAGATCCTCAAAAAGTTCTACAGCTGCACCATCGAGAGCATCCTGACCGGTTGCATCACCACCTGGTATGGCAACTGCTCGGTATCTGACCGTAAGTCACTACAGAGGGTAGTGCGTACGGCCCAGTACATCACTGGGGCCAAGCTTCCTGCAATTCAGGACTTACAGTATATACTAGGCAGTGTCAGAGGATAGGGCCAAACAATTGTCAAAGACTCCAGTCACCCAAGTCATAGACTGTTCTCTCTGCTACCGCACGGCAAGCGGTACCGGAGTGCCAAGTCTAAGACCAAAAGGCTTCTTAGCAGCATTACTAACCTGTTCCCCTGCACAATGACTCGGTACCGGTACCCCCTGTATATAGCAGCATTACAAACCTGTACCCCTACACAATGACTCGGTACTGGTACCCCCTGTATATAGCCTCATTATTGTTATTTTATTGTGTTACTTTTTATTTTTTACACTTTCTTGAACTGCATTGTTGGTTAAGGGCTTGTTAGTAAGCATTTCACTGTAATGTCTACACCTGTTGTATTGTTAGTTAAGGGCTTGTTAGTAAGCATTTCACTGTAAGGTCTACACCTGTTGTATTGTTGGTTAAGGTCTTGTCAGTAAGTATTTCACTGTAAGGTCTACACCTGTTGTATTGTTGGTTAAGGGCTTGTTAGTAAGCATTTCACTGTAAGGTCTACACCTGTTGTATTGTTGGTTAAGGGCTTGTTAGTAAGCATTTCACTGTAAGGTCTACACCTGTTATATTGTTGGTTAAGGTCTTGTTAGTAAGCATTTCACTGTAATGTCTACACCTGTTGTATTGTTAGTTAAGGGCTTGTTAGTAAGCATTTCACTGTAAGGTCTACACCTGTTGTATTGTTGGTTAAGGTCTTGTTAGTAAGCATTTCACTGTAAGGTCTACACCTGTTGTATTGTTGGTTAAGGGCTTGTTAGTAAGCATTTCACTGTAAGGTCTACACCTGTTGTATTGTTGGTTAAGGGCTTGTTAGTAAGCATTTCACTGTAAGGTCTACACCTGTTGTATTGTTGGTTAAGGGCTTGTTAGTAAGTATTTCACTGTAAGGTCTACACCTGTTGTATTGTTGGTTAAGGGCTTGTTAGTAAGCATTTCACTGTAAGGTCTACACCTGTTGTATTGTTGGTTAAGGGCTTGTTAGTAAGCATTTCACTGTAAGGTCTACACCTGTTGTATTGTTGGTTAAGGGCTTGTTAGTAAGCATTTCACTGTAAGGTCTACACCTGTTGTATTGTTGGTTAAGGGCTTGTTAGTAAGCATTTCACTGTAATGTCTACACCTGTTGTATTGTTGGTTAAGGGCTTGTTAGTAAGCATTTCACTGTAATGTCTACACCTGTTGTATTGTTGGTTAAGGTCTTGTTAGTAAGTATTTCACTGTAAGGTCTACACCTGTTGTATTGTTGGTTAAGGTCTTGTAACTAAGCATTTCACTGTAAGGTCTACACCTGTTGTATTTGGCGCATGTGACAAATAAAGTTTTATTTTATTTGATTTAACTACAGTGAAAAACTTGCTAATGTCTTCTATTTAACACTATGATATACATGTAGCTGTTTTGTACTTTTCATTGACTTGCTGTCTTAAATCGGCCAACATGTCTTAAAGGACAACAGCATCGGGTGGCCGTCAGGGTTGGGGTTCATTCCATTTCAATTCAGAAAGTAAATCAAATTCCAATTTTAATTCCCGATTTTTCTCATTGAAAAGTGCTGAAGAAAACTAGAATTTCATTGTACTTCCTGAATTGACTGGAAATGACTCCAATCCCGGTGGCTGTCCTATCGCCTCTGACCAGAATATTGGCTGCCATTTTCTGTTCATTTCACAACGATTCTACATGTTGAATAGCCACCGCAGCTGATCACTAACACATCACGGCCACCCGTTGTTTGTAGCCGTTGGTCTTTGTGGTGTGCTTGAGTCATATCACCCACAGTAACAACTATTTCAGTGATTTGAGGCTGAGGGATTGGCACATCTGTCATCAGTCAATCTTAAATCACTTTATGACAAGACATAAAGCAACATAAGCATTCATAACCCTCTTTGACTCTTTTTCCTATGTCATACATTTCGAATATGACATACAGTATATTAGTCGTATAATAGTCTAGACATTAGTCTTAATTTTGAAACGATGCTGTTTGTAACTTAATTTGTACATAATGTTTCTACCACCGTCTCATATGACTGAAAAGAGCTTCTACCACCGTCTCATATGACTGAAAAGAGCTTCTGGGGTCTGTTTGAATAGACAAAAATTAACAGCTTTGTATGAGTTAAAAAAATTACATGGCATGCTAGCTCCATCCTGGTGGCACAGTGGACTAATTCCTTGGACAGAAAACAGAAGATCATAGATTCGATAAAAAAAAATGTATATGTTTGCATGATTAATGCCTAAGGAAATTAATTTCCTTGTGTCCTATCTGTCCTTGAAGTAAAACAAAATTACCCTAAACTAGCAGTGTTATTAAACGTTTTAAGAACGTTATTAAAAAACCTCCCAGTAAAACGTTCAGGGAACCATAGTAAAAGGTAAGTTCCCAGAACAGGGAAAATGTTCACTTCTGTTCTCAGAAAGTTCAAAAAACGTTCTGTTTTACCAGTCAGGAAATGTATGTCTAGATTTGCCAGAATCGATGGGAAACGAAAAACGTACGTTCTCACAACGTCCAGAGAACCACATGGGGTAGCTAGGTTACCACGTGTGTGCGACAGCGGGACCACACCTCCGAGGCCCAGCCAATCAGAGACGAAGCCGGCTTCTCTTGAACCCAGATGGCTCCTGCTGATATATAACCGTGACGTCTGAGGCTGATGCAATAGTTGAAGGCTGTGGCGTGTCGTCAGCGAAGAGGACCAGACAACTTCTGAAAGGACAAACTGCGTTTTCTACAACTGACCAAGACGCCAAGAAACAAGGGACACTCGTATCTTCCAGTTTTACAAACATCTCCAGCTATTTATCTGGTGAGTAAATCATTATTCCAAGAAATTAATTGAGTTAAAGCTAATATTTGGTGTATTGTGAATCGGGATTTTACTCAATTGTATATAATGGGGATAATTTCGTTTTTTATACAGACACAAATTAGGATTTATTTTAAAGACTGTCGGCAATCTAGTTATATAGCCTATAATCTGATACTTTTTCTACTGTTGGCACACCTTTCCTTTGAGCAAAAATGTATCCTAATAAAATAGGAAAACATACAGAATGAGATACAAAGGGGGTTGCAATGCTGTGAAAAACAGTTGTAAAATCTTTGCAGGGGTTGCAAAAAATAACAGAATATCCTCCTGCTACGAGAACGGGAACACCATGTGTTTTAGCCTGTATCCATGATGTGGCATGTACCTGGTCTTTGTTTGCTATACCCGAGGTTGGCTGGGTTTGTCGTGGCGTATTTCTTTGTACTCTCCAAACGGTTCCAGGACAACCTTGTACGTTATAATGAAACGGGCTGAGGATGAGATTCCATTATTCCATTATAAGGATGGAAACGTTAGGGCGCCAGGGCCGGACGCGACCTCGGTCAGGACCGAGGCGGAGATGGAACACAGCCTTCAGTATTCTAGAAGCTTACCATCCTGATTCTGCTCAAATAAAAAAAACATTGTCTGGGCCTCAACCTGTAGGCATGCTGCGTTTATAACCCTTGTTATAGGATGAGGATCAGTGTAGGAATGAGGAGGAGATGGGGGAAGCTGTCATCTTACCGGGAATATAGCCAAAAAGGTAATCTAATGTAGCAGGCGTACTAAAATAGCCCCAGCAGCCTAATGATAGACCAATAACCTGTTTAAAATGAATTATCCAGTACCCCCGCCACCCCGGGGTAACGGTCTTTTTATTAGATATTTTATGGCACCCACATTTAAAAATAGGCCACTGACTGGTCTAGCACAATGAAAACACATATGTAAACGGAGCCCAATGAGGTTATGTAACCGGTTTAGGCATAAATGATGTGAGAGTCAAACAATGTTGGCTCATCATGTTGGTTTTGGCTCAACACATTGTGAATGACAAGGGTGCTATTTTAAAAGAGGAATTCGGTCAGTGGGTAAAAACGGTCACCGTTCCTTGTGTTTGTGGGAAAAATCACTCTGAGGCCAATTACTGCATGGCTATCTGTTTCAATATTTATTGCGGACACATACCAAATTAACAGCCTTTGATAAATTAGATAAATTACTTGGATAAGCTTATAACACTTACTAGGCTAATAATAAATAAGCAACTGCCCATGATAATTTTTTATCTGACAGTAGGCCTACTACTGAACAGTACAGTAGGCCTAGAGTATAACCTACTACTGAACAGTACAGTAGGCCTAGAGTATAACCTACTACTGAACAGTACAGTAGGCCTAGAGTATAACCTACTACTGAACAGTACAGTAGGCCTAGAGTATAACCTACTACTGAACAGTACAGTAGGCCTAGAGTATAACCTACTACTGAACAGTACAGTAGGCCTAGAGTATAACCTACTACTGAACAGTACAGTAGGCCTAGAGTATAACCTACTACTGAACAGTACAGTAGGCCTAGAGTATAACCTACTACTGAACAGTACAGTAGGCCTAGAGTATAACCTACTACTGAACAGTACAGTAGGCCTAGAGTATAACCTACTACTGAACAGTACAGTAGGCCTAGAGTATAACCTACTACTGAACAGTACAGTAGGCCTGTAGTATAACCTACTACTGAACAGGCCTAGCCTACTGCTGTGATATTACAGTAATATTACAGTGCCCATAGAGTAGGCCTACGCTAACCTAAATTAGTAAATGTTGCACAGTTCACATTCAAGTCAGTTCTGAGGGGGAACAGGAAACCCACTGCTCTGTCTGGAAAACCTTCAAAAGCTTGTAGCTAATGTCACCATGCAGCTACAGTCTGTCTGTCTGGCACTATTTTCATCTAACCTCATATCAACTCCTCTGTCCCTGATTGGGTAAGAGAGCGAAGGCAGGGCAGTATGCAATATACAGCTACTCACTTATCCAACGCTAAGGTAAGAGCTTAGCAAAAGGGGTTTCTTTGAGCAATAATTAGACGTGTGGATGAATGACGGATGTCCATACAGTATGATAGTTGTAATGCAGTAAGGAGGACTAACCATGGATGGATGATGGGTCTCTTTTAGTTAGACAATAAGCCCACTGAAGTAAATGGGCTTGGAAATAATGTGTAGTAAGTTCCATGGTCAGTGTTGATTCATTTTAAATGAATGCGCGTTACAATGTAACCAATTTAATTTGTATAGAATGACATCACTCTTAATGATGAAAAGCCTATTTTAGCTGATAAAATCTATGAAGAAGCAGATCCATTTTAGGACTTTTTCCTCTCCAAGTTACTCAAATTACTGTTGTCCTAGGCAACGTCAGAGACGCAGTAAGAAACCGTGCCAAGAATGGTAGGCTAGGTTACTGTAATTTGAGGACAGGTCTGTCATTTATGTAGTCAGACTGTCACTTCGTCCCAAAATGGCACCCAATTCCCTAGTGCACTACTTTTGACCAGGCTCTGGTAAAATAAAGACTAATAGTGCACTACAAAGGCAATATATTGGCATTTGGGAGAGAGCCTGTGCTTCACGACAAACAGCAAGGTCACGACTGCTGAGCAAGAGAGTGTGTCTCTCCTATGAGTCCCTGGGGATGCCTACTGTACAGTGTGTCTCTGCTATGAGTCCCTGGGGATGCCTACTGTACAGTGTGTCTCTGCTATGAGTCCCTGGGGATGCCTACTGTACAGTGTGTCTCTGCTATGAGTCCCTGGGGATGCCTACTGTACAGTGTGTCTCTGCTATGAGTCCCTGGGGATGCCTACTGTACAGTGTGTCTCTGCTATGAGTCCCTGGGGATGCCTACTGTACAGTGTGTCTCTGCTATGAGTCCCTGGTGATGCCTACTGTACAGTGTGTCTCTGCTATGAGTCCCTGGGGATGCCTACTGTACAGTGTGTCTCTGCTATGACACACAGCTGCTGCTGCATAATCGGATGACCACAGAAAGTCTCAAGGCTTCCTGTTCTGGGCCTAGACATAGTCAAACCGGCAGGGCCAACCTTTGTAGTGAACAAAATAAAACATTATTTTAAGTAATGTATTCCAAACCATAAGTTAGAGTCCTTGACAACAAAAGCATTCTACCTATTAGTAAAGTATTCAGGTGAGGGGTCCTTACACTGTCCTCTTCCTGTTTCTTTAGGTGACTGTGAAGATGCCTGTTATCAGAACATTCAGCAAGGTGGCTAAGCAGGCCCTCCTGAGCCCAGGATGTGGCTGCCAGCCAATCACAGTGGCCGTACGTACCATCAGCTTCTCGCCCCGCCAGGTCACCTCAGACGCCAACTTCCACTCAGTGTCCTTCTCCGAGACAGACCACCCCAAGGTGCTCATCACAGGTAAGACCAATCAATAATCACTCAATCAGGGGGGGAAGAATCCCAGTTACAACTTAAAACAGTAGGATCTATTGACATTGATCTGAAGAAACAATTGTTTCTCAAACGACGCTCAAGCTAGCTGTATTCTGTTGCGAGAACCTCATAACACAATCTCTCTTGGAAGAAGATGATCTTTGTGTAACTGAACATCAACAAGGATTCTCCAGCAACAGACACTGTAGGCATAGCTCTACAGTATTTATGGGAAGTGAACCTTAACCTCGCCACCTCAATACCACACAATAGGATTTCTATCTATGGTCTAAAGTGAAGCTTTGTCCAAGTAAACCTAAACAAGGCTCCCGAGGAACAAATAGCTGTATTTCTAAAGCGCTTGGTTTGTTGTGTGAAGGAGCATCACAGTGTTTATTACAGCAGGCTCAATAGGAGAGAACCACGGCAGGCCCTGACTCACTCCCTTTCACGCCCTCTGCTATTCTGCTTCGCTATATATTTTATTTACGCCTCTGATGTAACCTTGTCTTCATGGCAAGCCTGTCGCCGTGCCGCTGATCTGTAACGATAACATCTCCCGTGTTCTCTTATAATAATAATGTTTTCTCCTCTCTCTCTCTCTCTCTCTCTCTCTCTGTCTCTGTCTCTCTCTGTCTCTCTGTCTCTGTCTCTCTCTCTGTCTCTGTCTCTCTCTCTCTCTGTCTCTCTCTCTCTCTCTCTCTCTCTCTCTCTCTCTCTCTCTCTCTCTCTCTGTCTCGGTCTCTGTCTCTGTCTCTGTCTCTGTCTCTCTCTCTCTCTGTCTCTCAGGCGGCCTTGGACAGTTAGGGGTGGGTCTGGCTACACTGTTGAGGTAACAGCACTACACTACAGTGTGACCTGTGATTGAAAGTAAATGCTGCCTAGAATTCAATGTAATGGAATACATTAATTTAGGACCATTTTGGAGGCTTACTATTAGTACATAATCAGTGAACTACATGCAGTTCAACTAGTCATTTAACTACATTTTGCAGTATCTTGGTGGTAGTTCAACTAAATTATAATCTAGGTGTTTTCAGTAGTTCATTACATTTTTACCGTGTAGTGGTGCAGCTAATTTCGGGAACAAAAATAAAATAAGTAGGCAAGAATGTCCTTTTTCAGCATCAGACCTGCCTAATTATTACTTTTTAGATATGATGATTTGTCACTAAGTAGTTTGGATGTAGTGAACTACTTTTTCAAAGTAAGTAAACTATAATTGTCTGAAGGTAGCTTGGTCAACTATATTTACAGAGGAGCTTCCCCAACACTTTACGTAATCTAGGTCCCACTTAAAATGAACTAAAGGCTTCATATAGCATACATATAGGCTTCATATAGCATACATAAAGGCTTCATATAGCATACATATAGGCTTCATATAGCATACATGTAGGCTTCATATAGCATACATATAGGCTTCATATAGCATACATAAAGGCTTCATATAGCATACATATAGGCTTCATATAGCATACATATAGGCTTCATATAGCATACATAAAGGCTTCATATAGCATACATATAGGCTTCATAGCCAATGTTCCCTCTAAGCTAGCCTGAGGCTGCTGCGCAGAGGCACTATCAACCCAAGGAGAGAAGCAGGAGATTGAACTTCACTCAACTTTCTAGACTTTTCCCTGTTAGTTAACACTGTCAACGTTTCCCTTCACTGTGGCAGTGATCGAATCAACTCAATAGTAGACACTTTCAATGCAAAATACAGAAACAAAACGAACTAGAGATTGTTTTGTAGACAGAACGCATCAGAGTAGGATTCTATTGCCCACGTACTCTGTACTTTACTTTGAACTGGACTGGGTTTACAGCTGTGGTCCTGAGTAGATGCGCTTGTTTTGAGATCAGAGCAAGAGCTCTGAGCCTGATGTTTTTTTGGGGTCAAGTTTCAGGAGCTCCTTTAGCACCTCGGACTCAGTAACTGCCTCCAGGGAAAAACGTTGTAGCAGGGCAGGGGACAAAGAGGGAGAAGCGTCGGGGATAGTTGCATTAGAAGGGGTGGCAGGTGAGGAAATGTTGGACTGGCAAGGAGGCATGGCTGAGTCAAATAGGAATAGTTTTCCAGAATGTCTTGGGGTTAGACCCACAGAGAGAGAACTGTTCTTTAAATAAATAACTTTGGCCATCTGGATAGCCTGAGTGCACTTATTTCTCATTTGCCTGAACGAGAGCCAGTCAGCCTGAGTAAGCGTGTGCTGGGCCTTTCGCCAAATGCAATTCTTGAGGTGGAGTAACTCTGCAACAACCAACCAGTGAGCGTAGCCTTTAGTAACCCTGTAATAAACAACCAACCAGTGAGCGTAGCCTTTAGTAACCCTGTAATAAACAACCAACCAGTGAGCGTAGCCTTTAGTAACCCTGTAATAAACAACCAACCAGTGAACGTAGCCTTTAGTAACCCTGTAATAAACAACCAACCAGTGAACGTAGCCTTTAGTAACCCTGTAATAAACAACCAACCAGTGAACGTAGCCTTTAGTAACCCTGTAATAAACAACCAACCAGTGAACGTAGCCTTTAGTAACCCTGTAATAAACAACCAACCAGTGAACGTAGCCTTTAGTAACCCTGTAATAAACAACCAACCAGTGAACGTAGCCTTTAGTAACCCTGTAATAAACAACCAACCAGTGAACGTAGCCTTTAGTAACCCTGTAATAAACAACCAACCAGTGAGTGTAGCCTTTAGGGGGGGAAGTGTTTTAGTCAAGCCTCCTCTTCTTGTGTTTAAATGTCACTTCCTGTTTCACAGGAAGCGGTTCGGAAACAACAACGTGATCCTGTCAGATATCAGGAAGCCTCCAAGCCACGTCTTCCACAGTGGTGAGTGATACAAAACATATAGACACAATATAACATCTCAGACCTGACCACAAGGCCGTAGGCCGATGTATCACCATCTTCACCAAGATTGAGTGGTTAAGGGTCTGAATAAATAACTTCTACAGACTACTGCCATTGCTTGTTCTCTTCTTTCAAACTACCCATGAGTTCTATTGGCTGCTGTATTTAACCTTTATTTAACTAGGCAAGTCAATTAAGAACAAATTCTTATTTACAATGACAGCCTACCTAAAGACTGAGAGTAGTCACGCTGTACTGATTTAAAGACTGAGAGTAGTCACGCTGTACTGATTTAAAGACAGAGAGTAGTCACGCTGTACTGATTTAAAGACTGAGAGAGTAGTCACGCTGTACTGATTTAAAGACTGAGAGAGTAGTCACCCTGTACTGATTTAAAGACTGAGAGAGTAGTCACGCTGTACTGATTTAAAGACAGAGAGTAGTCACGCTGTACTGATTTAAAGACTGAGAGAGTAGTCACGCTGTACTGATTTAAAGACTGAGAGAGTAGTCACGCTGTACTGATTTAAAGACTGAGAGAGTAGTCACGCTGTACTGATTTAAAGACTGTGAGAGTAGTCACGCTGTACTGATTTAAAGACTGAGAGAGTAGTCACGCTGTACTGATTTAAAGACAGAGAGTAGTCACGCTGTACTGATTTAAAGACTGAGAGAGTAGTCACGCTGTACTGATTTAAAGACTGAGAGAGTAGTCACGCTGTACTGATTTAAAGACTGAGAGAGTAGTCACGCTGTACTGATTTAAAGACAATATTAGAGTGACAATATTTAAAATGTAAAAAATCATAATCTTTACAATAAAAATACAAAGTGACCCCGAAACCATATCTACCTATGATGGAGATGAAACCATATCTACCTATGATGGAGATGAAACCATATCTACCTATGATGGAGATGAAACCATATCTACCTATGATGGAGATGAAACCATATCTACCTATGATGGAGATGAAACCATATCTACCTATGATGGAGATGAAACCATATCTACCTAATGATGGAGATGAAACCATATCTACCTATGATGGAGATGAAACCATATCTACCTATGATGGAGATGAAACCATATCTACCTATGATGGAGATGAAACCATATCTACCTATGATGGAGATGAAACCATATCTACCTATGATGGAGATGAAACCATATCTACCTATGATGGAGATGAAACCATATCTACCTAATGATGGAGATGAAACCATATCTACCTATGATGGAGATGAAACCATATCTACCTATGATGGAGATGAAACCATATCTACCTATGATGGAGATGAAACCATATCTACCTATGATGGAGATGAAACCATATCTACCTAATGATGGAGATGAAACCATATCTACCTATGATGGAGATGAAACCATATCTACCTATGATGGAGATGAAACCATATCTACCTATGATGGAGATGAAACCATATCTACCTAATGATGGAGATGAAACCATATCTACCTATGATGGAGATGAAACCATATCTACCTATGATGGAGATGAAACCATATCTACCTATGATGGAGATGAAACCATATCTACCTATGATGGAGATGAAACCATATCTACCTAATGGGTAAATTAGACATGCATTCAGTCCTTATCTTGCTGTAGTAGACTATGCTGCAGCAAATGTAGGCCTTCCTGTCACAAGAAGAAAAGTTACCATGACGTGATGATACATTCATTGTGAACTGTGCTCCATACTGAGATGGGCTGTCTGTCCCTGAGCGTTGATTCATCATGCAGATGCTGTAGAGCAGACAGATTTACACATCGCTTTCCATTTCACGCCACGCTGTTCATTTAAGTAATGTATTATAATTGACAGGTTTCTCCCAGTTATCTAGCCCAGGAAAAGGGAGTAGTTTTGGGCTGTAAATCTCAGTAACTGGGTATCCACCATTTAACCCTGCTTGACACATACGGCTCCAGGTCCTGAGTTTTCCAAAATGTTCCTCCATCCTATGCTGTTTAGAGTATTACTGCTTTGGTCTGTTCTGAATATGAGGTGAGACTACAGGCGGTATGCATGTGTTGAAGTATAATGGTGGAGCCACCTGGTTACTGCTGTGTTACTGAAGAAGACTGGTGTATCTATCTACCTATCTGACACACCTGGTTACTGCTGTGTTACTGAAGAAGACTGGTGTATCTATGTACCTATCTGACACACCTGGTTACTGCTGTGTTACTGAAGAAGACTGGTGTATCTATGTACCTATCTGACACACCTGGTTACTGCTGTGTTACTGTAGAAGACTGGTGTATCTATGTACCTATCTGACACACCTGGTTACTGCTGTGTTACTGTAGAAGACTGGTGTATCTATGTACCTATCTGACACACCTGGTTACTGCTGTGTTACTGTAGAAGACTGGTGTATCTATGTACCTATCTGACACACCTGGTTACTGCTGTGTTACTGTAGAAGACTGGTGTATCTATGTACCTATCTGACACACCTGGTTACTGCTGTGTTACTGTAGAAGACTGGTGTATCTATGTACCTATCTGGCTGTATTTGCATCACACTGGGTTGACGTCAGACTAGGTTGTTGACATTCACCAGACTGTGTAAATACTCTGTTAGTGTCTTTATCAACTCTCAAGCCAGCAGGCTAAATGCCCTCCATATAACCAGGAAGAAAGCCTTAACATCATTCCCTTTTGGCTGAATTCCATCCATCCATCCATTCATCCATCCATCCATCCATCCATTGTTTCAGGAGAATGTAAACCATAATACTGCTTCAAAATATCTGAAATATTAATAGAGTTTCCGAAAGTAAAATAGGGAATGATTCAGTTAGTCATCATATTGATCCTTGTACAGAAGGTCACCAGGAAGTGAATGTGTTCTGAAAGGTTAATTGATAACTGAGGTCACAGACCTTCTGACGGATGCCAACCAAATCTAACATGAACTGTCTAGAGCCCTGTTAATCAAGAATACTGTGTCAGATCAAATGTAAATTAATGTCCAATCAAAACACATTGTTTGACCAATAGGTCAAATAATAAGAAACAATTGTCCAAACCTCATGTCTCCATCGTAATCCGTCCAAAGGTTATTGGAGTTTCTACCCACGTAGGATGGCCTGAATTAAGGTGACTAAATCAATGGAGGTCAGAGACAAGAAATACTGAAAAAAGCTAGGCTGGATGCTGTGAATAATGAAGGCTAACTGACAGGCTCACCGTCGAACTCATCATCTTTCTTCTTGAATCCGGAGGATTTTAAACAATATAGAAGTAATAGGTGTTGATTAAGAGACATGACATGTTGATTTTAATATTTTATTATACGCTTTTCATATTCATGCAAAATTCCTGTTCTTTTTAAAAGATTTCTCACAAAACCAAGCGCATCTCTGAAATGTCAACGGAGCACTCAGTGTCCCGCAAGCGTTTTAGTTTCAAAGCCATTTACATGTAGTTCAGCTCATGTCATGTTCATTTAGATGTTTTGAGACCTGCTGACGACAACATGGAAAAAGGCTAAAGCACCGTTGCTATGCCAACAGATCTCGCTGCTTATTATCGAAAGTATTATGTTACGAAATCTGACTTTTGATATAATGTTAATGATACGTGAGAGAAAGACTGAACCATTCAGAACATGAAGATTTTTTTATTTAAACTTTATTTTACTAGGCAAGTCAGTTAAGAACATATTCTTATTTACAATGACGGCCTAGGTACAGTGGGTTAACTGCCTTGTTCAGGGGCAGAACGACAGATTTTTACCTTGTCAGCTCGGGGATTCGATCTGGCAACCTTTCAGTTACAGGCCTAACACTCTAACCACTGGGCTACCTGCCGCCCCAATATCTGTCTTAGTAAAATATATTTAATAACATATGGAAGTGTAATTTCATCACCAAAGTGCATTTTGGACATCCTAGATAATAGCTGCTGATTAACTAAATGGATCTGGGCAGAGTGGGTGGGCATCCTAGATCAGGGGTTCCCAAACCTTTTCACTCAGACCCCCCTTCCAGTATTGGGGAACATCCCGCACCCCCACTGTGCTCGCTCCACATCTATTTCTATGGGTACAAGCACTGTTCATGACACAAACTGTTCACACCCCTCTTGTCGGTGGAGACAATGTTGCAGGTTTAAAGCTTATTTCCTGCATGTTTTATACTATTGCCCCTCCCCCTCCAGGCCCCTTCATCTACTCTGACATTCTGGACTATAAGAACCTTCGTGAGATCGTTGTCAACAACCGCATCACCTGGTTGGTCCATTACAGCGCCCTGCTCAGTGCCGTGGGAGAGGCCAATGTATCTCTGGCGCGCGACGTCAACATCACTGGTGAGCAATGGAGAATCCACCATCTTAGCTCAACTTAGATCAACAACACACCACATTGTCCTTCTAACCAGGCCTGGGAGGTGTCCACAGGGTGTAACTGTGAACTTCCTGTTCGTCAGGGCTCCACAACGTCCTGGACATCGCAGCGGAGCACGGGCTGCGTCTGTTTGTCCCCAGTACCATCGGAGCCTTCGGGCCCACCTCGCCCCGGAATCCGACCCCTGACCTCTGTGTCCAGAGACCCAGGACCATCTACGGGGTCTCCAAAGTCCATGCAGAGCTCATGGGAGAGGTGAGATACAAAATACAAAATAAAAAGCAAAATGGGGATCAATTGACAATAAGCATTCAGCCTCAATCTGATCTGGTGAATCTGATCTGGTGAATCTGATCTGGTGAATCTGACCTGGTGAATCTGACCTGGTGAATCTGACCTGGTGAATCTGACCTGGTGAATCTGACCTGGTGAATCTGATCTGGTGAATCTGACCTGGTGAATCTGACCTGGTGAATCTGACCTGGTGAATCTGACCTGGTGAATCTGACCTGGTGAATCTGACCTGGTGAATCTGACCTGGTGAATCTGACCTGGTGAATCTGATCTGGTGAATCTGACCTGGTGAATCTGACCTGGTGAATCTGACCTGGTGAATCTGACCTAGTGAATCTGACCTGGTGAATCTGACCTGGTGAATCTGAAATCATTGGTCTGTAATGTCCCTATAAGTGAAACATCTAACCCTTATTGCCTGTCTTCCGTCCAACAGTACTACCACCACCGCTACGGCCTTGACTTCCGCTGTCTCCGCTACCCAGGCATCATCTCTGCTGACTCACAGCCTGGCGGAGGAACGACAGGTGAGAGACTCACACACACTCTAGCTCCACACACACACCTATTCTGCCTCCCTCACACACACACACACACACACACACACACACACACACACACCTATTCTGCCTCCCTCACACACACACACACACACACACACACACACACCTATTCTGCCTCCCTCACACACACACACACACACACACACACACACACCTATTCTGCCTCCCTCACACACACACACACACACACCTATTCTGCCTCCCTCACACACACACACACACACACACACCTATTCTGCCTCCCTCACACACACACACACACACACACACACACACACACACACGAACACACCTATTCTGCCTCCCTCACACACACACACACACACACACACACACCTATTCTGCCTCCCTCCCACACACACACACACACACACACACACACACACACACCACAGCGGAACATGGCCTCCTGACTTCCTCATTGGGGTTATCTAACATGTTTTAGAACATGGTTGCTATGGTTATGGCCTTCAGTATTTTTTGCCAGGGTGATAATGCTATGACAGGTAATACTGCAACAGCCAGGGTGATAATGCTATGACGTTAGGTAATACTGCTACAGGGTGATAATGCTATGACATTAGGTAATACTGCAACAGCCAGGGTGATAATGCTAGGATATTAGGTAATACTGCTACAGCCAGAGTGATAATGCTGGGATATTAGGTAATACTGCTATAGCCAGGGTGATAATGCTAGGATGTTAGATAATGCTGCTACATGGTGATAATGCTAGGATATTAGGTAATACTAAAACAGCCAGGGTGATAATGCTAGGATGTTAGATAATGCTGCTACAGGCTGATAATGCTAGGATATTAGGTAATACTAAAACAGCCAGGGTGATAATGCTAGGATGTTAGATAATGCTGCTACAGGCTGATAATGCTAGGATATTAGGCAATACTGCTACAGCCAGGGTGATAATGCTATGGAAAGGGGGGATACTAGTCAGTTGTACAACTGAATGCATTCAACTGAAATGTGTCTTCTGCATTTAACCGTCTGAATCAGAGAGGTGCGGGGGGGGGGGCTGCCTTAATCAACATCCACGTCATCAGCAGCCAGGGAACAGTGGGTTAACTGCCTTGTTCAGGGGCAGAACAACAGATTTGTAACTTGTAAGCTCGGGCCCAACGCTTCTACCTAGGATGTTTCCTGTTTCTGTAGCGTGAGACAGCTTGATGTACAAGTACACCCCCTGGACAGAACACTAGAAGGGAAACGTTAAAAACTACTGTCAATATGACACTGGAAATGATCTGAAACATCTCAAGATCACAGTGGTTACAAAGACAGAGAAAATGTTGAACACTAGATACAGTAGATCAGAAGTGATCAGTTGATCAATAGTATAGACCAGAAGTGATCAGTTGATCAATAGTATAGACCAGAAGTGATCAGTTGATCAGTAGTATAGACCAGAAGAGATCAGTTGATCAGTAGTATAGACCAGAAGAGATCAGTTGATCAGTAGTATAGACCAGAAGAGATCAGTTGATCAATAGTATAGACCAGAAGAGATCAGTCACTTTGATCATATGTGATTTTAACACACAACACAATACATCCCATCCTAGCCTGCCCCTCCCCCTCTACTAACAAAGAAAGTGAAAGAAACATTCTCAGTGTGCGTAGGTGGAAAGTCATCAGCCATCTATGATTAAACCTCCTGCCTCCCTTTCTCCAGACTACGCGGTAGCCATCTTCCACGATGCTGTCAAGACGGGGAAGTTTGAATGCAACCTGAAGCCAGACACGCGGCTGCCCATGATGTACATCGACGACTGTCTGCGAGCCACCGTGGAGATGATGGAAGCGTCCACAGACACCCTCTCCATGAGGACCTACAACATCAACGCCATGAGCTTTACCCCTGAAGAGCTGGCTCGGGAGGTCCAGAAACAGCTCCCGGACCTGGAGGTCACCTACGACATCGACCAAGTCAGACAGGCCATCGGTAAGATCATTTTATTAATCCTTTACTGATACTGGTTGGGGGTGAAACATTCCTAGGTTTTCCTGAACCCCAGTGGGAAGATTCCCTCCTTGCTTATTCCCTTCTGATTCTGTGAATCCTCCAACCGGGATTTCTTGAAAAGCTGGGAATTATCATCCATAATACTGGTGGATGAAACCATCTGAGATCAAAGATCAAGTAAGAAGGAAAACCTGTCTAAATACGCCACTAGAGGCTCAACATTGAGATTCTCCAACTTCCAAGCATTTAGATTTGATGAAGTTTGACGTAGAAACGAACAACAAAGTCTTAAAGGCTTTAGAGGAAGAAGACATTCACTTTGACAATGTCTGCTTTTCCTTCTCTTTACAGCCGACAGCTGGCCAATGAACTTTGACGACTCTAATGCGAGGAATGACTGGGGCTGGAAACACGACTACGACCTCCCAGAGCTCGTCCAGACCATGCTCAACTACATCGGCTCAGATTTGCGCATGGCAAAGGTCAACTGAGGGGCCAGCGGTGGCGTGCTCCTGGGTGGCGTTCTGGAGCAGTGTTGTTTCTTTGTACATATTGTAAAGACTGTTATAGGAGGGAGACACGTGGTCTATATAGACTGTTGTTATAGGAGACATGTGGTCTATATAGACTGTTGTTATAGGAGACATGTGGTCTATATAGACTGTTGTTATAGGAGACATGTGGTCTATATAGACTGTTGTTATAGGAGACATGTGGTCTATATAGACTGTTGTTATAGGAGACGTGGTCTATATAGACTGTTGTTATAGGAGACACATGGTCTATATAGACTGTTGTTATAGGAGACATGTGGTCTATATAGACTTTTAGTATAGGAGACACATGGTCTATATAGACTGTTGTTATAGGAGGGAGACACATGGTCTATATAGACTGTTGATATAGGAGACATGTGGTCTATATAGACTGTTGTTATAGGAGACACATGGTCTATATAGACTGTTGTTATAGGAGGGAGACACATGGTCTATATAGACTGTTGTTATAGGAGACATGTGGTCTATATAGACTGTTGTTATAGGAGACACATGGTCTATATAGACTGTTGTTATAGGAGGGAGACACATGGTCTATATAGACTGTTGATATAGGAGGGAGACACATGGTCTATAAAGACTTGTTATAGGAGACACATGGTCTATATAGACTGTTGTTATAGGAGGGAGACACATGGTCTATATAGACTGTTGTTATAGGAGACACATGGTCTATAAAGACTGTTGTTATAGGAGAGAGACACGTGGTCTATATAGACTGTTGTTATAGGAGGGAGACACATGGTCTATAAAGACTGTTGTTATAGGAGACACATGGTCTATAAAGACTGTTGTTATAGGAGACACATGGTCTATAAAGACTGTTGTTATAGGAGGGAGACACGTGGTCTATATAGACTGTTGTTATAGGAGGGAGACACGTGGTCTATATAGACTGTTGTTATAGGAGACACATGGTCTATAAAGACGGTTATAGGAGACACGTGGTCTATATAGACTGTTGTTATAGGAGACACGTGGTCTATAAAGACTGTTGTTATAGGAGGGAGACACGCGGTCTATATAGACTGTTGTTATAGGAGACACATGGTCTATAAAGACTGTTGTTATAGGAGGGAGACACGTGGTCTATATAGACTGTTGTTATAGGAGACACATGGTCTATATAGACTGTTGTTATAGGAGGGAGACACATGGTCTATATAGACTGTTGTTATAGGAGGGAGACACGTGGTCTATATAGACTGTTGTTATAGGAGGGAGACACGTGGTCTATAAAGACTGTTGTTATAGGAGGGAGACACGTGGTCTATATAGACTTGTTATAGGAGGGAGACACGTGGTCTATAAAGACGGTTGTTATAGGAGGGAGACACGTGGTCTATATAGACTGTTGTTATAGGAGACACATGGTCTATAAAGACTGTTGTTATAGGAGGGAGACACGTGGTCTATATAGACTGTTGTTATAGGAGACACATGGTCTATATAGACTGTTGTTATAGGGGGGAGACATGTGGTCTATATAGACTGTTGATATAGGAGGGAGACATGTGGTCTATATAGACTGTTGTTATAGGAGACACGTGGTCTATAAAGACTGTTGTTATAGGAGGGAGACACGTGGTCTATATAGACTGTTGTTATAGGAGGGAGACACGTGGTCTATATAGACTGTTGTTATAGGAGGGAGACATGTGGTCTATAAAGACTTGTTATAGGAGGGAGACACGTGGTCTATATAGACTGTTGTTATAGGAGGGAGACATGTGGTCTATATAGACTGTTGTTATAGGAGGGAGACACGTGGTCTATATAGACTGTTGATATAGGAGGGAGACACGTGGTCTATATAGACTGTTGTTATAGGAGACACGTGGTCTATAAAGACTGTTGTTATAGGAGGGAGACACGTGGTCTATATAGACTGTTGTTATAGGAGGGAGACACGTGGTCTATATAGACTGTTGTTATAGGAGGGAGACATGTGGTCTATAAAGACTGTTGTTATAGGAGGGAGACACATGGTCTATAAAGACTGTTGTTATAGGAGACACATGGTCTATATAGACTGTTGTTATAGGAGGGAGACATGTGGTCTATATAGACTGTTGTTATAGGAGGGAGACATGTGGTCTATAAAGACTGTTGTTATAGGAGGGAGACATGTGGTCTATATAGACTGTTGTTATAGGAGGGAGACATGTGGTCTGTAAATAGTAGTTTTCTCTTCCCTCTGTCATTTGGAAGGGCTCTCAACCTGTCTGTCTGTGTCTCTGTCTGAATCTGTACAGATTGTTGAAGGTTGACTTGCATGGCTATAAATTGCTGTATTGTAGCATCGTAAGTGACATTTAACAGGCAAACAAACAAAAAGGAATGTAGCATTGGTCAATTTTAAACGCTTGAACCCTTCCTCTCTGGAGAGCTAATGTTATAAGGGTTACCTCTATGTAAAGGTATTTGTAAAGGGGTTAACTGTTGTATAATTATTTAGCCAAGAGCTGAGAATTCAGGTATCAAAGGGCCATAATCAGATGAAGTTAAAGTTTTAGATGAAGAGGTTATCTAATATAAACAGTGTCCTTTGATGAACTTCAGAATAAGAGAGAAAATGATTTAAACCCTTTAAAAATCATCAAACCGATATATATATATATATATTGAGGTGTGGAGGCTATTTTATGTTATTTTAACTGTTGTATTCTTATTCTATTCTGTCTGATAACTGAGGCGGTGCTTGGTATGTAAAGTGGGAATGAATTGTCCACAGCTCCTCTGGAAACCTTTGGGTGCGTCTCAAATGGCACCCTGTTCCCTATATAGTGGCACAATTCTCTATATTCTCTATTCCTCTGTAATGCTAATAGGATGCCATTTAGGACGTACCCTTTGACTGGTTAAAAATGGACTGTTTCCATTAGTTGGTAATTGACCCGTCAGGGATGTCCGTTTTCACCCACTCCATCTGTTCCTCAAAGGGGTGAGTGTTGTGGATGTTATATTTAAAAAAATATGTATGTTGATCCCTATTGTTGTCAATGAATTCAATGCTTTAGGCCTTTTCACACTGCATTGTTCTCAGCCCCAAGCTGTGTTCACGGTTCACACAAGCATTTGTTAACCCTGGGCTAAGATTTAGCACTCGGCTATGAAATCCCACTTGTATTCCAAAGCCCTGGGCTAACGGACAAACAGACGTGCAACCAACATTCTATCTGCCACACGACCAACGTTCTAGCCTAGCATTTTATTTCCAACAGTGATGGCTTGTATAAACCTTGCTGTCTGCCTGTCCAACCTCGAAAGCAATGTTTGGCTTTTGAAATGCGATCTTGCCCCTGTGCAGAGAATGCTGTTCACAAACGAGACATCAACTTTTCTGATCCATACGAAATCATGCAACAATATTGCCATGGATAGCTATATGTCAATATGAAAACAGCATTTGCTGCCCTTCCAGCTGTAGAGTTTGTGGCTTCCGTTGACTAGCTAAGTGAGAAGAAGTTAGCCAGCCTGCATAGCAAACATTTTTGTGCATGGATGAAAGTTTTATTGTTTTGTATTTATTTTAGGTTTTCATCCCCTTGATAAGATGAAATAGTATTTTTTTTAAATGTTTTATTATTATTTTTTAACTTAACCTATTTAACGAGGCAAGTCAGTTGAGAACAAATTCGTATTTATAATGACGGCCTTCACCAACGCTTAGTCAATTGTGCGCCGCCCTATGGGACTCCCGATCACGGCCGGTTGTGATACAGCCTGGAATCAAACCAGGGTATCTGTAGTGACGCCTCTAGCACTGAGATGCAGTGCCTTAGACCGCTGCGCCACTCGGGAGCCTTAGTATAAATTGACTTATTAAAATAGCATGCAGAACACATCACAGATATCACAAGCTTATAGGCAAATTAAGTGAATGTGCAGCTTTTGTGATTGGACAGTGAAGATTATATGCGTTGTTCTTGACCCCATTTTACATGGTCTATTTTGGCACTGTGTTTCTGGCGCTAGCTCTGAAAAGTCAGTGCTAACCCTGCTCCGGCACACAGGGCCAGCTAGCCCAGAGCTAAGGTTGATTCTAGCCCACTTTAGAATGTTTAAGTGTGAACATTCGCTTAGGCCTGGGCTAAAATCTCCCTTAGCCCAGGGCTAAGTAGTCTCTTAGCCCTGAGCTAAGGTGCAGTGTGAATGCACCTTTTCTGTGTGAAAGTTGGAACAAATGTGTGTTCTTTCGATCACAAAATCTGTCATTAAAGCCTTTTTTTTTCAAGTATCTCAGCCTTTGTATCTTTTCTTTAGTGCCTCAGTCTGTCTGTCTTTAGTGCCTCAGTCTGTCTGTCTTTAGTGCCTCAGTCTGTCTGTCTTTAGTGCCTCAGTCTGTCTGTCTTTAGTGCCTCAGTCTGTCTGTCTTTAGTGCCTCAGTCTGTCTGTCTTTAGTGCCTCAGTCTGAGGCAGTACTAGTAAAGCCAGATGAAAACAATGAAACGTTATCTTACACAACTAACAGAGGTATTTATAAAGTGTTGTTTAGAATGTGTTCAGTTCAAAATGTAATCTTGGCTGCAGCACCTCATGCCTTGAGGTTTGATGCATATTTAAATGTCTGTGAATTAATTACTTCACTGCATCACTAGACATTTATTTGATTACAATTTGTGACAATTTGGTTGGCCACCAAGACGGGGTAGCTATAGCTACTGCGGAAAGGAGGGGTTGAGTTGGGTTGAACCAAGGATACTTTATGGTTCCTTTTATTTGATAACATTTTTACAGACTATTTGGTCGGCCACCAAGACTGGGTAACCACCAAGATAAACCAAACGATTAAGGAGAGGTTTGGGTTGGGTTGAACCTACTGTGTTGCTTGTGAAAGTGGGTTCTCTTGTGAAACACAGGGTTATTATCTCTGGCACACAGTCAACAGCCTCAGAGACAAATAATCTAAAGACTGGGTAGCTAATCTTTGTTTTTCGTTGTGCTGATGTAATAATGACAACTTTGCAAAATGCTCTTTAATGACCTCACCTTTATTTGCCCTGAACGATGTCAGATCAGCTAAACATGATACCAGTGAATGTCAGGACCGGGGCTTTGGTGTTTTATAGCCCCTCCCTACTGCCTTCGCTGTTCTGTTCAGTTTCTTGGCAATTTGTCGCATGGAATAGCCTTAATATCTCAGTACAAGAATAGACTGATGAGTTTCAGAAGAAAGTTCTTTGTTTCTGGCCGCTTTGAGCCTGTAATCAAACCCATAAATGCTGAAGCTCCAGATACTCAACTAGTCTAAAGAAGGCCAGTTTCATTGCTTCTTTAATCAGCACAACAGTTTTCAGCTGTGCTAACATAATTACAAAAGGGTTTTCTAATGATCAATTAGCCTTTTAAAATGATAAACTCGGATTAGCTAACACAACGTGCCATTGGAACACAGGAGTGATGGTTGCTGATAATGGACCTCTGTACGCCTATGTAGATGTTCCATAACAAATCAGCCGTTTCCAGCTACAATAGTCATTTACAACATTAACAATGTCTACACTGTATTTCTGATCAATTTGATGTTATTTTAATGGACAAAAAATGTGCTTTTCTTTCAAAAACAAGGACATTTCGAAGTGACCCCAAACTTTTGAACGGTAGTGTATGTCCTCTGAAACACAACCCTGCCGCACTGCTTCTTGACACAATGCACGCTTAACCAGGAAGCGTGCATTGTGTCGGAGGAAACACCGTACACCTGGCGTGCATGTGCCTGGCCCGCCACAGGAGTCGCTAGAGCGCGATGGGACAAGGACATCCCGGCCGGCCAAACCCTCCCCTAACCCAGACGACGCTGTGCCAAGTGTGCGCCGCGGCCGGCTGCAACACAGCCCGGTACCGAACCACAGAATTTACCACAGATGGACTCCAATAAAGTTGTAGAAACATCTCAAGGATGATCAATGGAAACAGGATGCACCTGAGCTCAATTTCGAGTCTCATATCAACAGGCCTGAATACTTACGTAAATAAGGTATTTCTGTTTTTTTGTTTTAATAAATGAGATGGTAAGTCCCTGATTAGTGAGCTGGTAGAGATGGTAAGTCCCTGATTAGTGAGCTGGTAGAGATGGTAAGTCCCTGATTAGTGAGCTGGTAGAGATGGTAAGTCCCTGATTAGTGAGCTGGTAGAGATGGTAAGTCCCTGATTAGTGAGCTGATAGAGATGGTAAGTCCCTGATTAGTGAGCTGATAGAGATGGTAAGTCCCTGATTAGTGAGCTGATAGAGATGGTAAGTCCCTCAGTGAGCTGGTAGAGATGGTAAGTCCCTGATTAGTGAGCTGGTAGAGATGGTAAGTCCCTGATTAGTGAGCTGGTAGAGATGGTAAGTCCCTGATTAGTGAGCTGGTAGAGATGGTAAGTCCCTGATTAGTGAGCTGGTAGAGATGGTAAGTCCCTGATTAGTGACTTGGTAGAGATGGTAAGTCCCTCAGTGAGCTGGTAGAGATGGTAAGTCCCTGATTAGTGAGCTGGTAGAGATGGTAAGTCCCTGATTAGTGAGCTGGTAGAGATGGTAAGTCCCTGATTAGTGAGATGGTAAGTCCCTGATTAGTGAGCTGGTAGAGATGGTAAGTCCCTGATTAGTGAGCTGGTAGAGATGGTAAGTCCCTGATTAGTGAGCTGGTAGAGATGGTAAGTCCCTGATTAGTGAGCTGGTAGAGATGGTAAGTCCCTGATTAGTGAGCTGGTAGAGATGGTAAGTCCCTCAGTGAGCTGGTAGAGATGGTAAGTCCCTCAGTGAGCTGGTAGAGATGGTAAGTCCCTCTGCATAAGACCATACCTGCCCCAAGGTCAACTGTTCAGTGTTCAGCATTCTGTGCATCTTAACAACCACCACTTAGGCTACCTGTCTGCCAGCTGTTTCCTACAGTAACTTTTCATTTCATTCAATGTAAAGTAGGCTTCTGGAAAACTGCCTTCCATCTAAGGAATTGAATGTACTGTATGTTCCAAATATTACATATTCTCTATATAGTGCAGCACTTATGACCAGGGCCCTGTAGTGCACTATATAGGGAATAGAGTGTTCTTTGGGGCACAAATACTCTGGCCCATCTCCATTAGTTATGAGGGAAGCTGTACACTACAGGCTAGGGCTGTACAGGGACTGGAAACCTGCTGTACACTACAGGCTAGGGCTGTACAGGGACTGGAAACCTGCTGTACAGAACACCTTCCTAATATTGAGTTGCACCACCTTTTGTCCTCAGAACAGCCTCAGTTCATCGGGCTTGGGCTCTCCAAGGCCGAAAGCGTTCCACAGGGATGCTGGCCCATGTTGACCAATGCTTCTCACAGTTGTGTCAATTTGGCTGAATGTCCTTTGGGTGGTGGACCATTCTTGATACACACAGGAAACTGTTGAGCGTGAAAAACCCAGCAGAGTTGCAGTTCTTGACAGAAACTGGTGCGCCTGGCACCTACTACCATACCCTGTTCAAAGGCACTTAAATCTTTTGTCTTGCCCATTCACCCCCTGAATGGCACACATACACAATCCATGTCTTTAACCTGTCTCCTACACTGACTGAAGTGGATTTAACAAGTGACATCAATAAGGGATCATAGCTTTCACCTGGATTCACCTGGTCAGTCTGTGTCATGGAAAAAACAGTCTGTTTTGGAAAAATGTTTGTCCACTCAGTGTAGTTAGGCTTATATCTTTTAGTTTTTTATTGTATGACATGTTATTGTTTTTATATTGTATGACATGTTGAGTTGAGCTGCACTGAGCTGAGCTTCAAGGGGACTGGTGGTAAATATATTTGTTGATTGATGGCTGGCAAGCCTGTGGCATGTGCAGGGACAACACCCCCCCACCCGACCCGTTACATAACAGTACATTAATATTCATTCACATGGTAGCCAATAGTTGCTTCTCATAAGTGGCGCTGAGTGCTCAATCCATCAGCCCATACATTACAGTAGCCCATAGCCTATTAGGCACACAATGTAAATTATTGTTGTGGGTTGAATCAACCCATTGAACCCATGTTGAATGTGTCATCCAAGCCTACACAATGTATGCAACAGTTTCAACCTCCAGAGATTTTAATGATTCATGGTATATGTGGGAATTGTTTCTAGATATTGTGCGTGGTTATTGTATCATTTTTTGTATAAATGGTGTTTTGCTGCTGCAGTCTATTCACATTCCGGTCCAACATTCCAGTCTCGTCTCAGGACCTGTGATAGGTTTGAGCTAAGATTGTTATTATGCTATTATAGTGACAAGATGGTTGAGTGACCGCTGTAACAATCAAAACACTGTACATGTCCTCAAAGATGAAAGGCAGGCGGGAGGAGGCGAGATCACTCTAGCCAATGAGAGGGCAGATACACGTGTGAACAAAAAGCCGTAGAGACAGATCTGTGCCATCTTTGTATCTGTGCCATTGTAGTGTCTGTGACAGCCTTGGCAGCGCCGTCTCCATGTCAAAGTAGTCCATTTTCTTCTTCTTCATTGGCCGATTGTTCCCAACTCAAAGAAGTCCTCACCCAGTTGACTACTTTAAAATGGTGGAAGCCCTCAATGGCAATGTCCATGCTAAAAAGAGTTATAGCCATGATGAGTCCTATCTTTCGCCATGGCAGGCACAACTCCGCAATTCTTTCCCAAAGTTGCCTTAATGCCACTGCATCCACTTATATCAGTGCATTCATAACTGACTAATGTTCTGTTTCCATCAGGCCTGTCATGATATGTTTTATCTAATGTACTTTACTTGCATAAAAAGGTTGGATGGAAACCTGGGCCCAGTAAAACCACTTTGGCTCCTCTGCTCTGTTTTGATCCAGGTCTGTGCTATCCGGGATCCTTGGGATGTCCCTACCCCCCATTGAAGTTTACATGGTTAAGGTTAGGTAAGAGTTGAGGTTAGGGTTAAGGTGGGTTCCTGAGTGGTGCAGCGGTCTAAGGCACTGCATCTCAGTGCTAGAGGCGTCACTACAGACACCCTGGTTCGATTCCAGGCTGTATCACAACCGGCTGTGATTGGGAGTCCCATAAGGCGGCGCACAATTGGCCCGGCGTCATCTGAATACAGCCGGTGTAGACCGTCATTGTGAATAAGATTGTTTTCTTAACTGACCTGCCTAGTTAAATAAAGGTTAAATAAATAAAATAAGGTTAAGGTTTCAGTGTAGAGCTGGCCATTTGAGCAATTTGATAGGTACCTTTCTTTGTATGACGGCGCCTTGTCGCCCCCTCGTGTTGTAAAACCCCATTTACACATCACTCGCGTTAAAAACAAACATAAATATGTTATTTGAAGAGTGAAAAATAATCGACTTTAGCTATATAAATAAATAGCTAAATGCCATTCGAATGATTATGAATGAAGAGTGTGTGCATTTAGTTCTCGACAGAGATGAAAAGTAAGGACCATTTTATACAGGCACTTCAGGGCAGCCTCGCGGCTTCCGTCAACGTGTTTAAAGACCCCAGCATGTCCATGCTCGCAGAACGTAAGTGCTACTTTCAATGTTTTAGATAATAGTTTGTGGTTCATACATTAGAGAAATAAAAATACTTGTCATATTGTCTGAAGAAGTCAACATCGGTTTAGTTAAATGTATGTCTTTAAAAGTGTTTCAGTACATTTGCGGTTTGAAAATCTGTCGCACTAGCTAGCATAATGCTAACCACAATCACATGTACCGGTAACTAGATAGCAACCTATCTAACGTTAACTAACTTAACAATGTTTTCTTTGGAGCCAAATGTGTTTGTTTGTACATTTTAAGATGTCTTGTCTAATTTCTGATCATTGCCAATGTGTTTAGTTGCATAATATTGAGCCAGCTCTGGTCCAGGAAGTTGGTTCCGTTGGTTCCGATGTTGTTTAGTGACCGGTGATTAACGAGAGTGTATTAAAACCAAAGACAATCTCATACTTTAGTACTGACTAACTTTTGTCTGTGTAACGTTTTGTATGTGTAATTCGAAACAAACTACGTTTGACCCATGGTAGTGTGCAAATCCGATATACAAGCTAGCCAGCTTCAATATCCCATACTCTGCCTACCGCCGTTGTGCCCTTGACCAAGGCATTTTACCCGCCAGCCTGTGATGTGTGTTGTCAGGTTGGGTGTTGTGAGAGCATAAAATAATGACTGCATTTTATTCTATTCTATATGGTTTGTTGTTTAGCCCGGAGAAAACAGAAGTGGTCTGTTGACCCGCGGAACAGTGCGTGGAGTAAAGATGAGTCCAAGTTCGGCCAGAAGATGCTGGAGCGAATGGGCTGGTCCAAAGGAAAGGTACTGTGGGCTTTGTCTTAGCAAACCACTGATAAACTAACAGTGGACAAGTGACCGTATGTCCCCGTAGACCATTCATCTTCCTCGTTGCATCCTCTCTCCTCGCCTCCTTTCCAACTGTATTGGAGGAGGAAGTCCAAGGTCCCTCCCCTCAATGCGTTTGGAGAAGGAGGTGAGGAGAGAGGAATCAAGGCAATACGATTTAAGAAAGAGCCTGTATCTAACTGTTTTTGCGTCATTAGGAATGATATGTTAATCTGTCTCTAACAGGGCCTGGGGAGAACTGAGCAGGGCTCCACAGAACACATCAAAGTCAAACTGAAGAACAACCAACTGGGGCTGGGAACTACTGCCAGCCACGAGGTGAGTGGACAACTGGGTTGTGTTCATTAAGGCACACTGTCAACAAGTGTTTCTTATTGGAGAAGTTCAGGGTTTTATTAATCAAATCAAATGTTATTTGTCACATGCGCCGAATACAACAGGTGTAGACCTTACAGTGAAATGCTTACTAACAAGCCCTTAACCAACAATACAACAGGTGTAGACCTTACAGTGAAATGCTTACTGACAAGACCTTAACCAACAATACAACAGGTGTAGACCTTACAGTGAAATGCTTACTAACAAGCCCTTAACCAACAATACAACAGGTGTAGACCTTACAGTGAAATGCTTACTAACAAGCCCTTAACTAACAATACAACAGGTGTAGACCTTACAGTGAAATACTTACTAACAAGCCCTTAACCAACAATACAACAGGTGTAGACCTTACAGTGAAATGCTTACTAACAAGCCCTTAACTAACAATACAACAGGTGTAGACCTTACAGTGAAATACTTACTAACAAGACGTTAACCAACAATACAACAGGTGTAGACCTTACAGTGAAATGCTTACTAACAAGCCCTTAACCAACAATACAACAGGTGTAGACCTTACAGTGAAATGCTTACTAACAAGCCCTTAACCAACAATACAACAGGTGTAGACCTTACAGTGAAATGCTTACTAACAAGCCCTTAACCAACAATACAACAGGTGTAGACCTTACAGTGAAATGCTTACTGACAAGCCCTTAACCAACAATACAACAGGTGTAGACCTTACAGTGAAATGCTTACTGACAAGCCCTTAACCAACAATACAACAGGTGTAGACCTTACAGTGAAATGCTTACTAACAAGCCCTTAACTAACAATACAACAGGTGTAGACCTTACAGTGAAATACTTACTAACAAGACGTTAACCAACAATACAACAGGTGTAGACCTTACAGTGAAATGCTTACTAACAAGCCCTTAACCAACAATACAACAGGTGTAGACCTTACAGTGAAATGCTTACTAACAAGCCCTTAACCAACAATACAACAGGTGTAGACCTTACAGTGAAATGCTTACTAACAAGCCCTTAACCAACAATACAACAGGTGTAGACCTTACAGTGAAATGCTTACTAACAAGCCCTTAATCAACAATACAACAGGTGTAGACCTTACAGTGAAATGCTTACTAACAAGCCCTTAACTAACAATACAACAGGTGTAGACCTTACAGTGAAATGCTTACTAACAAGACGTTAACCAACAATACAACAGGTGTAGACCTTACAGTGAAATGCTTACTAACAAGCCCTTAACCAACAATACAACAGGTGTAGACCTTACAGTGAAATGCTTACTAACAAGCCCTTAACCAACAATACAACAGGGGTAGACCTTACAGTGAAATGCTTACTAACAAGCCCTTAACCAACAATACAACAGGTGTAGACCTTACAGTGAAATGCTTACTAACAAGCCCTTAACCAACAATACAACAGGTGTAGACCTTACAGTGAAATGCTTACTAACAAGCCCTTAACCAACAATACAACAGGTGTAGACCTTACAGTGAAATGCTGACTAACAAGCCCTTAACCAACAATACAACAGGTGTAGACCTTACAGTGAAATGCTGACTAACAAGCCCTTAACCAACAATACAACAGGTGTAGACCTTACAGTGAAATGCTTACTAACAAGCCCTTAACCAACAATACAACAGGTGTAGACCTTACAGTGAAATGCTTACTAACAAGCCCTTAACCAACAATACAACAGGTGTAGACCTTACAGTGAAATGCTTACTAACAAGCCCTTAACCAACAATACAACAGGTGTAGACCTTACAGTGAAATGCTTACTAACAAGCCCTTAACCAACAATACAACAGGTGTAGACCTTACAGTGAAATGCTTACTAACAAGCCCTTAACCAACAGTACAACAGGTGTAGACCTTACAGTGAAATGCTTACTAACAAGCCCTTAACCAACAATACAACAGGTGTAGACCTTACAGTGAAATGCTGACTAACAAGCCCTTAACCAACAATACAACAGGTGTAGACCTTACAGTGAAATGCTTACTAACAAGCCCTTAACCAACAATACAACAGGTGTAGACCTTACAGTGAAATGCTTACTAACAAGCCCTTAACCAACAATACAACAGGTGTAGACCTTACAGTGAAATGCTTACTAACAAGCCCTTAACCAACAATACAACAGGTGTAGACCTTACAGTGAAATGCTTACTAACAAGCCCTTAACCAACAATACAACAGGTGTAGACCTTACAGTGAAATGCTTACTAACAAGCCCTTAATCAACAATACAACAGGTGTAGACCTTACAGTGAAATGCTTACTAACAAGCCCTTAACTAACAATACAACAGGTGTAGACCTTACAGTGAAATACTTACTAACAAGACGTTAACCAACAATACAACAGGTGTAGACCTTACAGTGAAATGCTTACTAACAAGCCCTTAACCAACAATACAACAGGTGTAGACCTTACAGTGAAATGCTTACTAACAAGCCCTTAACCAACAATACAACAGGGGTAGACCTTACAGTGAAATGCTTACTAACAAGCCCTTAACCAACAATACAACAGGTGTAGACCTTACAGTGAAATGCTTACTAACAAGCCCTTAACCAACAATACAACAGGTGTAGACCTTACAGTGAAATGCTTACTAACAAGCCCTTAACCAACAATACAACAGGTGTAGACCTTACAGTGAAATGCTTACTAACAAGCCCTTAACCAACAATACAACAGGTGTAGACCTTACAGTGAAATGCTGACTAACAAGCCCTTAACCAACAATACAACAGGTGTAGACCTTACAGTGAAATGCTTACTAACAAGCCCTTAACCAACAATACAACAGGTGTAGACCTTACAGTGAAATGCTTACTAACAAGCCCTTAACCAACAATACAACAGGTGTAGACCTTACAGTGAAATGCTTACTAACAAGCCCTTAACCAACAATACAACAGGTGTAGACCTTACAGTGAAATGCTTACTAACAAGCCCTTAACCAACAATACAACAGGTGTAGACCTTACAGTGAAATGCTTACTAACAAGCCCTTAACCAACAATACAACAGGTGTAGACCTTACAGTGAAATGCTTACTAACAAGCCCTTAACCAACAGTACAACAGGTGTAGACCTTACAGTGAAATGCTTACTAACAAGCCCTTAACCAACAATACAACAGGTGTAGACCTTACAGTGAAATGCTGACTAACAAGCCCTTAACCAACAATACAACAGGTGTAGACCTTACAGTGAAATGCTTACTAACAAGCCCTTAACCAACAATACAACAGGTGTAGACCTTACAGTGAAATGCTAACTAACAAGCCCTTAACTAACAATGCAGTTCAATAAATGGTTAACAAAATATTTACTAAATAAACTAAAGTAAAAAAAAAAAAATTAATCAAAAAGCAACACAAGAAAATGACATACAGTGGGTACCGGTACCGAGTCAATGTGCGGTACAGGTTAGTGGAGGTAATTTAGGGGTAAAGTGACTATGCATAGAAATTAACAGCAAGTATCAGCAGTGTAAAGAGGGGGTCAATGTAAATAGTCCGGGTGGCCGTTCGATTAATTGTTCAGCAGTCTTATGGTTTGGGTTAGAAGCTGTTAAGTAGCCTTTTGGACCTAGACTTGGCGCTCCGGTACCGCTTGCCGTGCTTTAGCAGAGAGAACAGTCTATGACTTTGGTTACTGGAGTCTGTGACAATTTTGTGGGCCTTCCTCTGACACCGCATAGTATATAAGTCCTGGATGGCAGGAAGCTTGGCCGGAGTGATGTACTGGGTTGTACACATTACCCTCTGTAGCGCCTTACGGTCAGATACCGAGCGGTTGCCATACCAGGTGGTGATGCAACCGGTCAGGATGCTCTCGATGATGCAGCTGTAGAACTGTGAGGATCTGGGAGCCTGTGCCAAATCCTTTCACTCTCCTGATGGGGAAAGGTGTTGTAGTGCCCTCTTCACAACTGTCTTGTTGTGTTTGGACCATTGTAGTTCGTTGAAGCTCTCGACCCGCATCACTACAGCCCCGTCGATGTTCAGCCCTCCTTTCCTCTAGTCCATGATCAGCTCCTTTGTCTTTCTCACATTGAGGAAGAGGTTGTTGTCCTGGCAACACACTGCCAGGTCTCTGACCTCCTCTATCGGCTGTCTCATCGCTGTTGGTGATCACTGTTGTGTCGTCAGCAAACTTATTGATGGTGTTGTGCGTGGTCACGGTCGTGGATGAACAGGGAGTACAGGAGGGGACTAAGCACGTACCCCTGAGGGGCCCCGTGTTGAGGGTCAGTGTGGTAGATGTGTTGTTACCTACCCTTACCACCTGGGGGCGGCCCGTCAGGAAGTCCAGGATTCAGTTGCAGAGGGAGGTGTTTAGTCCCAGGGTCCTTAGCTTGGTGTTGAGCTTTGAGGGCACTATGGTGTTGAACGCTGAGCTGTAGTCAATGAACAGCATTCTCACATAGGTGTTCCTTTTGTCCAGGTGGGAAAGGGCAGTGTGGAGTGCTATTGAAAGTGTGTCATCTGTGGATCTGTTAGGGCGGTATCTGGCATGATGGTGTTGATGTGAGCCATAAACAGCCTTTCAAAGCACTTCATGGCTACTGACGTGAGCACTACGGGGCGGTAATAATTTAGGCAGGTTACCTTCGCTTCCTTGGGCACAGGGACTATGGTGGTCTGCTTGAAACATGTAGGTATTACAGACTCTGTCAGGGAGAGGTTGAAAAATGTCAGTGAAGACACTTGCCATTTGGTCCATGCATGCTTTGAGTACACGTCCTGGTAATCCGTCTGACCCCGTGGCTTTGTGAATTTCGACCTGTTTAAAAGTCTTGCTCACATCGGCTACGGAGAGCATGATCACACAGTCATCTGGAACAGCTGGAGCTCTCATGCGTACTTTAGGCATTTAGCTCCTCTGGTAGGCTTGCGTCGCTGCGCAGCTCTCAGCCGGCTTTCCCTTTGTAGTCTGTATTCTGGTTGGGATATATATACGTACGGTCACTGTGGAGACGAGGTCGTCAATGCACTTATTGATGACGCTGGTGACTGGTATTTGGTTTTTTATTAGGATCCCCATTAGCTGTTGCAAAAGCAGCTGCTACTCTTCCTGGTTTCCACACAAAACATGAAACATGACAAAATACAGAGCATTAATAGACAAAACGACATAATTTTTAAAAGGCACACGCAGCCTAAATATCAATACACACACACACACACATACACACACACACACACACACACACACACACACACACACATACACACACACACACACACACTATCCAGGTCTAATAGGGGAGAGGTGTTGCTTTATCTGCTTTTGAGATGGAACGGAGTTCCACGCAATAATGGCTCTATATAATACTGTACGCTTTCTTGCATTTGTTCTGGATTTGGGGACTGTGAAAAGACCCCTGGTGGGGTAAGTGTGAAAAGACCCCTGTTGGCATGTCTGGTGGGGTAAGTGTGAAAAGACCCCTGGTGGCATGTCTGGTGGGGTAAGTGTGTGTTTCAGAGCTGTGTGTAAGTTGACTATGCAAACAATTTGGGATTTTGAACACATTACATTTTTCTTGTAACATATTCCAGTCTGTGCTAGCAAAACAGTCCTGTAGCGTAGCAGTGCACAGTGTAGCAAAACAGTCCTGCAGTGCACAGTGTAGTAAAACAGTCCTGTAGCGTAGCAGTGCACAGTGTAGCAAAACAGTCCTGCAGTGCACAGTGTAGCAAAACAGTCCTGTAGCGTAGCAGTGCACAGTGTAGCAAAACAGTCCTGTAGCGTAGCAGTGCACAGTGTAGCAAAACAGTCCTGTAGCGTAGCAGTGCACAGTGTAGCAAAACAGTCCTGTAGCGTAGCAGTGCACAGTGTAGCAAAACAGTCCTGTAGCGTAGCAGTGCACAGTGTAGCAAAACAGTCCTGTAGCGTAGCAGTGCACAGTGTAGCAAAACAGTCCTGTAGCGTAGCAGTGCACAGTGTAGCAAAACAGTCCTGTAGCGTAGCAGTGCACAGTGTAGCAAAACAGTCCTGTAGCGTAGCAGTGCACAGTGTAGCAAAACAGTCCTGTAGCGTAGCAGTGCACAGTGTAGCAAAACAGTCCTGTAGCGTAGCAGTGCACAGTGTAGCAAAACAGTCCTGTAGCAGTGCACAGTGTAGCAAAACAGTCCTGTAGCGTAGCAGTGCACAGTGTAGCAAAACAGTCCTGCAGTGCACAGTGTAGCAAAACAGTCCTGCAGTGCACAGTGTAGCAAAACAGTCCTGCAGTGCACAGTGTAGCAAAACAGTCCTGCAGTGCACAGTGTAGCAAAACAGTCCTGTAGCGTAGCAGTGCACAGTGTAGCAAAACAGTCCTGTAGCGTAGCAGTGCACAGTGTAGCAAAACAGTCCTGTAGCGTAGCAGTGCACAGTGTAGCAAAACAGTCCTGTAGCGTAGCAGTGCACAGTGTAGCAAAACAGTCCTGTAGCGTAGCAGTGCACAGTGTAGCAAAACAGTCCTGTAGCGTAGCAGTGCACAGTGTAGCAAAACAGTCCTGTAGCGTAGCAGTGCACAGTGTAGCAAAACAGTCCTGTAGCGTAGCAGTGCACAGTGTAGCAAAACAGTCCTGTAGCGTAGCAGTGCACAGTGTAGCAAAACAGTCCTGTAGTGCACAGTGTAGCAAAACAGTCCTGCAGTGCACAGTGTAGCAAAACAGTCCTGCAGTGCACAGTGTAGCAAAACAGTCCTGTAGCGTAGCAGTGCACAGTGTAGCAAAACAGTCCTGTAGCGTAGCAGTGCACAGTGTAGCAAAACAGTCCTGTAGCGTAGCAGTGCACAGTGTAGCAAAACAGTCCTGCAGTGCACAGTGTAGCAAAACAGTCCTGCAGTGCACAGTGTAGTAAAACAGTCCTGTAGCGTAGCAGTGCACAGTGTAGCAAAACAGTCCTGCAGTGCACAGTGTAGCAAAACAGTCCTGTAGCGTAGCAGTGCACAGTGTAGCAAAACAGTCCTGTAGCGTAGCAGTGCACAGTGTAGCAAAACAGTCCTGTAGCGTAGCAGTGCACAGTGTAGCAAAACAGTCCTGTAGCGTAGCAGTGCACAGTGTAGCAAAACAGTCCTGTAGCGTAGCAGTGCACAGTGTAGCAAAACAGTCCTGTAGCGTAGCAGTGCACAGTGTAGCAAAACAGTCCTGTAGCGTAGCAGTGCACAGTGTAGCAAAACAGTCCTGTAGCGTAGCAGTGCACAGTGTAGCAAAACAGTCCTGTAGCGTAGCAGTGCACAGTGTAGCAAAACAGTCCTGTAGCGTAGCAGTGCACAGTGTAGCAAAACAGTCCTGTAGCGTAGCAGTGCACAGTGTAGCAAAACAGTCCTGTAGCGTAGCAGTGCACAGTGTAGCAAAACAGTCCTGCAGTGCACAGTGTAGCAAAACAGTCCTGCAGTGCACAGTGTAGCAAAACAGTCCTGCAGTGCACAGTGTAGCAAAACAGTCCTGTAGCGTAGCAGTGCACAGTGTAGCAAAACAGTCCTGTAGCGTAGCAGTGCACAGTGTAGCAAAACAGTCCTGTAGCGTAGCAGTGCACAGTGTAGCAAAACAGTCCTGTAGCGTAGCAGTGCACAGTGTAGCAAAACAGTCCTGTAGCGTAGCAGTGCACAGTGTAGCAAAACAGTCCTGTAGCGTAGCAGTGCACAGTGTAGCAAAACAGTCCTGTAGCGTAGCAGTGCACAGTGTAGCAAAACAGTCCTGTAGCGTAGCAGTGCACAGTGTAGCAAAACAGTCCTGTAGCGTAGCAGTGCACAGTGTAGCAAAACAGTCCTGTAGTGCACAGTGTAGCAAAACAGTCCTGCAGTGCACAGTGTAGCAAAACAGTCCTGCAGTGCACAGTGTAGCAAAACAGTCCTGTAGCGTAGCAGTGCACAGTGTAGCAAAACAGTCCTGTAGCGTAGCAGTGCACAGTGTAGCAAAACAGTCCTGTAGCGTAGCAGTGCACAGTGTAGCAAAACAGTCCTGCAGTGCACAGTGTAGCAAAACAGTCCTGTAGCGTAGCAGTGCACAGTGTAGCAAAACAGTCCTGTAGCGTAGCAGTGCACAGTGTAGCAAAACAGTCCTGTAGCGTAGCAGTGCACAGTGTAGCAAAACAGTCCTGTAGCGTAGCAGTGCACAGTGTCCTGTAGCGTAGCAGTGCACAGTGTCCTGTAGCTTATTAAACAAGTTCACATTCTCCTTTATCGTTTGTCAGTTTTCTTATTTTGGTTTCTGGTGAATACGACCCAGAATACTCAGAACTGCAGTGATGTGCAGTTAATATGTCTTAGTTCTGATCTAATTTGTTCTGTTTCCAGGACAACTGGATCGCCCATCAGGATGACTTTAACCAGCTCCTGGCGGACCTCAACAACTGCCATGGGCAAAACACTGCCAATGGTAAAGACACAAACAGATGGACAGAATAATATACAACGTTCATTACTCTGTGCCTAAGCTCACTCATCAGATATGCATGACTGGCCCACTAGGGGTGCTATTGTAACATTCAGGGTGAAGGTAGCGGCCCACTAAATCAAATCAAATCAAATCGTATTGGTCGCATGCTCATATTTAGCAGATGTGATTGTGGGTGTAGCAAAATTCTTGTGTTCCTTGCACCAACAGTGCAGTAATATCTAACAATACACATTATCTAAAATAATGGAATTAAGAAATATATAAAATATTAGGACTAGCAATGTCCAGAGTATAAGTGTGTGTGTCGGATGTATGGACAGTATGTGGATAAAATATTTAGTATATTTGTAGAATACTTAGGATAGTGTGTGTATATGTACAGTTGAAGTCGAAGTCATTAAAACCCACTACACAGATTTCATGTTAACAAGCTATAGTTTTGGCAAGTCGGTTAGGACATCTACTTTGTGCATGACACAAGTAATTCTTCCAACAATTGTTTATAGACAGATTATTTGACTTATAGTTCACTATATCACAATTCCAGTGGGTCAGAAGTTTACATACACTAAGTTGACTGTGTATGAAAGAATCCAGATGTGATGTCATGGCTTGTGTACCTTGGAGGTGTACCTGTGGATGTATTTCAAGGCCCACCTTCAAACTCAGTGCCTCTTTGCTCGACGACATGGGAAAATCAAAAGAAATCAGCCAAGACCTCAGCAAGGAGATGCTTTCTGTCAGACTACGGTTTGCAACTGCACATGGGGACAAAGGTCGTACTTTTTGGAGAAATGTCCTCTGGTCTGATGAAACAAAAATAGAACTGTTTGGCCATAATGACCATCGTTATGTTTGGAGGAAAAAGGGGGAGGCTTGCAAGCCGAAGAACGCCATCCCAACTGTGAAGCATGGGGGTGGCAGCATCATGTTGTGGGGGTGCTTTGCTGCAGGAGGGACTGGTGCACTTCACAAAATAGATGGCATCATGAGGAAGGAAAATTATGTGGATATATTGAAGCAACATCTCAAGACATCAGTCAGGAAGTTAAAGCTTGGTCGCAAATGGGTCTTCTAAATGGACAATGACCCCAAGCATACTTCCAAAGTTGTGGCAAAATGGCTTAAGGACAACAAAGTCAAGGTATTGACCTCAATCCTATAGAACATTTGTGGGCAGAACTGAAAAAGCATGTGTGAGCAAGGAGGCCTAAAAACCTGACTCAGTTACACCAGTTTTGTCAGGAGCAATGGGCTAAAATTCACCCAACTTATTGTGGGAAGCTTGTGGAAGGCTACCTGAAACGTTTGACCCAAGTTAAACAATTTAAAGGCAATGCTACCAAATACTAATTGAGTGTATGTAAACTTCTGACCCACTGGGAATGTGATGAAATAAATAAAAGCTGAAATAAATAATTCTCTCTGCTATTATTATGACATTTCACATTCTTAAAATAAAGTGGTGATCCTAACTGACCTAAGACTGAATTTTTACTAGGATTAAATGTCAGGAATTGTGAAAAACTGAGTTTAAATGTATTTAGCTAAGGTGTATGTAAACTTCCGACTTCAACTGTACATACATACATGCATACATACAGTACCAGTCAAGTTTGGGCACCTACTCATTCCATTTTTTCCATATGATTTGTTTCTTTATTCAACTAGTGTCAATAGTGTTTGAAATGATGGAAATGCTTATAAATACTTAGTGACAGTACAACATTAGCACGTTCATATGCTGACAACATGGAATTGTCTTCTAAACATCCACTGAGTGGCACAGAAACACCATTTAAATGTCTGCAGACTTGTTACAACTTCAGCATTAAGCACAAAGTGATTTCGTACCTATGTGACCAAGAGAAAATGGTCTTGTTTCAATCCCATAAAATGTAGCATTTTATTCATGTTGAGAGCTCTAATCCGACTGAGAACATCAGGATGATATGAAAGGAATAAACTCTCCTTTTGACAGATGTGTCTTTCTGGCACGATACAACGTTCACAGAGCGCTTTGGTCACCAAAATGTCACTTAGAACCGGTCCATAACCGCTCAAAGTCCCCCATATAGGAGACTTAACATCTAAGAGGTTTTGATTGCCGTTTTTGTTTTAGAAGCCCCATCAGATGAGAAACAGAAGTCCTTCAGCCTGGAGGAGAAGTCAAAGACGTCCAAGAATAGGGTCCACTACATGAAGTTCACCAAAGGTTTTTATTACATGTTTTATTTAACCAGGGAAGACATGGCTGCATCTGAGATGGCATCTTAGTGCTAACGCTAACATGGCTGCATCTGAGATGGCATCTTAGTGCTAACGCTAACATGGCTGCATCTGAGATGGCATCTTAGTGCTAACGCTAACATGGCTGCATCTGAGATGGCATCTTAGTGCTAACGCTAACATGGCTGCATCTGAGATGGCATCTTAGTGCTAACGCTAACATGGCTGCATCTGAGATGGCATCCTAGTGTGGTAGTTTCAATTGAAACAATCAGTATCTATGGAAATTCATTTGGTCATCTGCTTAAAAAGACAGTACATGAAAACACAGAACTACACAAAATAATTAATTCAGTGTCATAGCTACACATTTTAAAGTGAAAGTGTAATATGCTGTATACTAGAGGGACCAACATCCTGTCTGTTATACAGCCTAATGGCTGTTGGAATAAAACAGTCCCAATATCTGTCTGTTTTAATTTTATTTTGATGAAGTGTCTGTCCCCTTGTCTGGCTGAGAGAAGGGGATGAGTACTGTCCTGTAAAATGCTTTCAAGTTTTAGGAGGAGGAGGTTTATGTACAGGTCGGTGGCTGATTCTTGATCTGTACCAATTATCCTTCCCGCCGTCTTAATCAAGCGCTAATGCTTGACTTGGTCTTGCGCTCTCATGTTTCCGAACACGGATATCAAACCACAGGACCGCCCACTCTGCAGGACAGATTTCTTAAACATTTTGCAAGATGTGTCGGTCGACCATAAAAATGGTTCAGTTTGCGTAAAAAAAACTATTCCCTGTTGCAATTTCTTTATCTTTGCAAAGGCATAGTAATTGAATTTCAGGTTACTGTATTTATATTCCCAGGTACTTGTGTGTTCACTCTATCGACTGATTCCACATTGATCTTCGTAGTGGCGTTGTGTTCCTTCTGAAATCAATTTCCATCTTTTGTTTTCTTAATGTTTATTTAAGGAAAGTTATCTGCACACCACTGGACGAATTTTGCCATTTCTCTGTCAACCTTGAAGCGAGGCTTGGTCTGGTTGGCGGAAACCCTCAACAGCGGTGTCATCTGCATATTAAACAAATGTGTGGGCTGCGTCAGAGGCTAGACAGTCGTTTGTGTACAGTATTGGAGAAAGTATTGAACATTGAGGGACTCCCGTATTCACCATTCTAGAGATGGAGGAGTTAAACTCCACTTGTTGAGTACGGTTCACAAGGAAACTAATCCACTTGATCAGTAGAGTTGACACCCAGCCACCAGTAGCTTGGGTTGCAGGGTGTTAAATGCGCTTCTGAAGATTTTCACTAGGCTATTTGCCTTTTCTAAATGTTCGTTGATATTTTTCTGCATGACCAGTAGCGCGTCAACACCCCTGGAAGCACGGTAGGCAAATTGGGATGAGAGACCAGAGAAAGTATTTTTGAATTATCTTTTGAAAACATTTCATAGGTACAGATGTCAGGGCTACAGGGCGTAAATCAGTTTCTTTTGGCCTGTTGCCTTTAGGTATTGGGACAATCAGTGAATCATCCCACTCTTCAGGGACATCTGGAACAGTAATGCCAGCTGGTCTGCCCATGGCTAAAGGGACAGCTGGAACAGTAATGCCAGCTGGTCTGCCCATGGCTAAAGGGACAGCTGGAACAGTAATGCCAGCTGGTCTGCCCATGGCTAAAGGGACAGCTGGAACAGTAATGCCAGCTGGTCTGCCCATGGCTAAAGGGACAGCTGGAACAGTAATGCCAGCTGGTCTGCCCATGGCTAAAGGGACAGCTGGAACAGTAATGCCAGCTGGTCTGCCCATGGCTAAAGGGACAGCTGGAACAGTAATGCCAGCTGGTCTGCCCATGGCTAAAGGGACAGCTGGAACAGTAATGCCAGCTGGTCTGCCCATGGCTAAAGGGACAGCTGGAACAGTAATGCCAGCTGGTCTGCCCATGGCTAAAGGGACAGCTGGAACAGTAATGCCAGCTGGTCTGCCCATGGCTAAAGGGACAGCTGGAACAGTAATGCCAGCTGGTCTGCCCATGGCTAAAGGGACAGCTGGAACAGTAATGCCAGCTGGTCTGCCCATGGCTAAAGGGACAGCTGGAACAGTAATGCCAGCTGGTTTGCCCATGGCTAAAGGGACAGCTGGAACAGTAATGCCAGCTGGTCTGCCCATGGCTGAAGGGACAGCTGGAACAGCTTCTGGAACGGTTTTGCCAGCTGGTCTGCCTATGGCTGGAGGGACAGCTGGACCAGCTTCTGGAACGGTATTGCCAGCTGGTCTGCCCATGGCTGAAGGGACAGCTGGAATAGCTTCTGGAACGGTTTTGCCAGCTGGTCTGCCCATGGCTGAAGTACCTTGCTGCTGATGCCGTCTGGACCATGTGATGTTCGTGGGTTGACACGTTGACGTCATTCACAGAGATCTGTATATCAACAACTGGTATGCTAATATACAAGGTAAACTTGATAATTACATAATGAGGCCTACCTTCAAACTCCAGGCTCTTTGCTCGACATCATGGGAAATTCAAAAGAAATCAGCCAAGACCTCAGAAAAAGAAATGTAGACCTCCACAAGTCTGGTTCATAACTTGGGAGCAATTTCTAAATGCCTGAAGGTACCACGTTCATCTGTACAAACAATAGTACGCAACTATAAACACCATGGGACCATGTTCACCAACTACTTTTCAGATGGAGTTAAGTGTGTCAAATGGGAGGGCCTGTTGTCCGGACCTCTGGCGCTCTTGCTGCTGGTGACTCTCTGATCCACCTCTACGCAGACGACACCATTCTGTATACATCTGGCCCTTCTTTGGAAACTGTGTTAACAAATCTCGAGCTTCAATGCCCTACAACACTCCTTCCGTGGCCTCCAACTGCTCTTAAATGCTAATAAAACTAAATGTATGCTCTTCAACCGATCGCTGACCGTACCTGCCTGCCTGACTAGCATCACTACTCTGGACGGGTCTGAATTAGAATATGTGGACAGCTACAAATATCTAGGTGTCTGGTGAAATAAAACACCCTGCAACCTATCCAGAACGCTGCAACCTTCCCAAGTTCTCATGTCACCCCGCTCCTCCGCACACTCCACTGGCTAGGTAGTCGCATACAAGACCATGGTGCTTACCTATGGAACAGCAAGAAGAGCTGCCCCTCCCTACCTCCAGGCCATGATCTAACCCTACACCCCAACCCGAGTACTCTGTTCTGCCACCTCTGGTCTCTAGGCCCTCCCACCCATACGCTCAGCCCAGTCCAAGCTCTTCTCTGTCATATCAACCCCTGAAGCTAGGACAGCAGTCCCTGCCCATCTTCTGAATACATCTGAAACCCTACCTCTTCAAACAGCATCTTAAATAATCCTCGTCACCTCGACCCCACGACCTTCTAGCTCGGACTCTACTGAAAAATGTACTTTCTATGCCTGTATGTTTTTTTTTTTATTTACCTTTTTTATTTTTACTAGGCCAGTCAGTTAAGAACAAATTCTTATTTACAATGACGGCCTACACCGGCCAAACTCTGACGACCCTGGGACTCCCAATCACTGCCGGTTGTGATACAACCCGGTATCAAACCAGGGTGTCTAGTGACACCTCTAGCACTGAGATGCAGTGCCGTAGACCGCTGCACCACTCGGGAACCCACCTTAACCCTAACCTTAACTCTTACCTAACCCAAACCATGTAAACTTCAATGGGGTTATGGACATCCCAAGGATCCTGGATAGCACGGACCTCGATCAAACCAGAGCAGAAGAGCCAAAGTGGTTTTACTGGGCCCAGGTTTCCATCCAACCTTTTTATGCAAGTAAAGTACATTAGATAAAACATATGACAGGCCTGATGGAAACAGAACATTAGTCAGTTATGGGAACCCTGTAAAATGTACACTTTGTAGTAAGCATTGACAACAGTAGGTGTTTGGAATCAACTGCCATCTTATGTTAATATACATTTCATATGCTTACACTTCTACCAGGGCAATTATTCTAGATATTGTGACTGACTTCCGACTCCTTGTTTTGCTAAGGCGTTTGAGAAAAACACCAGTCAAATATAGATGTTGCGGGCTGCACTCTCACTGATACTTCCAGCTCCTTTCCTGTTTTCATGAAAACATTCCTCCCTCTTTACCTCACCTGGCTTGGAAGCACTGTCTGTCGTCACTCAGTACCTACTTCCTGTTTTCTGCTCTAGCCTCCATCTGGCACCCTATTTCCTATGTAGTGCACATAACTCGTAGGGATCTTGTCAAAAGTAGTGCACTATGCAGAGAGTAGTGCGCCATTTTTCAACGTAGCCACTCTTACGTCACCCAGAAGCTGCTTCCTATCTTCTGTTTGGTCCATCTGGCATGTCCATTTACAGCCCTTTATGTGACCCTACCTGAGAGCACTAGGCCCTAAGTTCTCCCCCAGGCCCTGAATGTGTGTCTATATAATGCACTACTTTTGACCAGAGCCCCATAGGGTCAAAAGTAGTGCACTGTGTAGGGAATAGAGTGCCATTTGGGACACAGTCCACTACTCCTGTTGTGCTCTTAATATAACCGTGAGCGGAATGCCGTGCTCCTGATGGATAAAGCAGAGAGATGGATATGATAGGGACTGATTGGGATTTGGGATGTACACTATACAGGATGAAGATGTGGACAGATTGGGAATGCGTCCAAAATGATTCCCTATATAGTGTACTACCTTTCACCAGAGCCCTATTGTGTGACCAGAGAGATCCAGTGCACTATTAAGGGAATAGGGTACCATTTGTGACGTAGCCTGGGATGCTCTCCCATACAGGAGACAGTGGATGGACTTCTTCACCCCCCAGACAGTCCGTTGCTGTTGCACTTCCACCCCGATACTCAGAACAACCTCCGTTGACCCTCAGACAGGGGACTTCCTCCACAGTCCTCAGAACAACCTCCGTTGACCCTCAGACAGGGGACTTCCTCCACAGTCCTCAGAACAACCTCCGTTGACCCTCAGACAGGGGACTTCCTCCACAGTCCTCAGAACAACCTCCGTTGACCCTCAGACAGGGGACTTCCTCCACAGTCCTCAGAACAACCTCCGTTGACCCTCAGACAGGGGACTTCCTCCACAGTCCTCAGAACAACCTCCGTTGACCCTCAGGCAGGGGACTTCCTCCACAATTGACCCTCAGACATCTTGACCACAGATGAACCATCAGATCATCTATTTCTCCACCTTTTCCTTATCTTTGAATATCTGTCTGTCTGATGAACAGTTTTCCAAGCATGGAACAACTGGTTAATGATTTAATTGAACTGTTTAGTAATTAAGAATTGAGGCCTTGTTACCTACCTACTTAACTGTATTGATTATCTCTGTCCTCCTCCTACCCTCCCTCTACAAGTTTGCTCAATCCTTGAGTACTGTTAGCACATACATACGCGCTGTGATGGACAGCCTAAGCTTAACAGCAGCTAGAATGTGCATCAAGAATGTGTTGCCATGGCCACCTAAGGGACGCTCCGGTCACTGGCTGACTGGACTAGTTGAACCACATGTTTCTTGTAATAACATCCCCTTGTCTGAAACGTGATAGGTCCACACTGATCCTGCCTGCTTCGATTAATGCTTGAAGGGTATGGTACCTACTGCACCCTATTGCCTATATACTGTACTATATAGTGCTCTATAAAGGGACTAGTGTGATTTCGGAAGCACCCAGAGTCTTGGGCGGATGTATGGGCTGGGGGCAGCAACCATGAGAAAGAGACTAGTCTAAGTAATTGTTATACAGTTGAAGTCGGAAGTTTACATGCACTTAGGTTGAAGTAATTTAAACTCATTTTTCAACCACTCCACAGATTTCATGTTAACAAACTATAGTTTTGGCAAGTCGGTTAGGACATCTACTTTGTGCATGACACAAGTAATTCTTACAACAATTGTTTACAGAGTATTTCACTTATAATTCACTATCTCACAATTCCAGTGGGTCAGAAGTTTACATACAGTAAGTTGACTGTGCCTTTTTAAACAGCTTGGACAATTCCAGACAATGATGTCATGGCTTTAGAAGCTTCTGATAGGCTAATTGACATCATTTGAGTCAATTGGAGGTGTACCTGAGGATGTATTTCAAGGCCTACCTTCAAAAGCAATCAACCAAGACCTCAGCACAAAAAGTGTAGACCTTCACAAGTCTGGTTCATCTTTGGGAGCAATTTCCAAATGCCTGAAGGTACCACTTTCATCTGTACAAACAATAGTACGCAAGTATAAACACCATGGGACCACGCAGCCGTCATACCGCTCAGGAAGGAGACTCATTCTGTCTCCTAGAGATGAACGTACTTTGGTGCGAAAAGTGCAAATCAATCCCAGAACAACAGCAAAGGACCTTGTGAAGATGCTGTAGGAAACAGGTTCAAAAGTATTTATATCCACAGTAAAACAAGTCCTATATCGACATAACCTGAAAGGCCGCTCAGCAATGAAGAAGCCACTGTTCCATAACCGCCATGAAAATAGCCAGACTACGTTTTGCAACTGCACATGGGGACAAAGGTCATACTTTTTGGAGAAATGTCCTCTGGTCTGATTAAACAAAAATAGAACTGTTTGGCCATAATGACCATCGTTATGTTTGGAGGAAAAAGGGGGAGGCTTGCAAGCCGAAGAACACCATCCCAACCGTGAAGCACGGCGGTGGCAGCATCATGTTGTGGGGGTGCTTTGCTGCAGGAGGTACTGGTGCACTTCACAAAATAGATGGCATCATGAGGAGGGAAAAATATGTGGATATATTAAAGCAACATCTCAAGACATCAGTCAGGAAGTTAAAGCTTGGTTGCAAATGGGTCTTCCAAATGGACAATCACCCCAAGCATACTTCCAAAGTTGTGGCAAAATGGCTTAATGACAACAAAGTCAAGGTATTGGAGTGGCCATCACAAAGCCCTGACCTCAATCCTATAGAAAATTTGTGAGCAGAACTGAAAAAGCGTGTGCGAGCAAGGAGGCCTACAAACCTGACTCAGTTACACCAGTTCTGTCAGTAGCAATGGGCCAAAATTCACCCAAATTATTGTGGGAAGCTTGTGGAAGGCTACCCGACACGTTTGACCCAAGTTAAACAATTTAAAGGCAATGCTACCAAATACTAATTTCTGACCCACTGGGAATGTGATGAAAGAAATAAAAGCAGAAATAAATAATTCTCTCTACTATTATTCTGATATTTCACTTTCTTAAAATAAAGTGGTGATCCTAACTGACCTAAAACAGGGAATTTGTACTAGAATTAAACTGAGTTTAAATGTATTTGGCTAAGGTGTATGTAAACTTCCGACTTCAACTGTACATGAGAAAGAGACAGGTATGATTGACTAAGTGATTTTTATATAGGTACATGTCCTGTGACATCAAGCTGCCTCACTACAGAAACAGGAGATGGGCTCATATTGGCTATTCTGGCTCAGACAAGGCTGCTAGGGGTCAGGGACAGGGCTGTTCTGTCTACTAAGGGTCAGGGACAGGGCTGTTCTGTCTACTAGGGGTCAGGGACAGGGCTGGACAGCACGGCCTCCTCTTTTACTTTGCAACTCTGCCTAGAAGGCCAGCATCCAATCTCAAACTAGACACTCTAATGTACTTGTCCTCTTGCTCAGTTGTGCACCGGGGCCTCCCACTCCTCTTTCTATTCTGGTTAGAGCTAGTTTGCGATGTTCTGTGAAGGGAGTAGTACACAGGGTTGTATGAGCTCTTCAGTTTCTTGGCAATTTGTCGCATGGAATAGCCTTCATTTCTCAGAACAAGAATAGACTGAAGAGTTTCAGAAGAAAGTTCTTAGTTTCTGGATGTTTTGAGCCTGTAATGGAACCCACAAATGTTGAAGCTCCAGATACTCAACTAGTCTAAAGAAGGCCAGTTTTATTGCTTCTTTAATCAGCACAACAGTTTTCAGCTGTGCTAACATAATTACAAAAGGGTTTTCTAATGATCAATTAGCCTTTTAAAATGATCAACTTGGATTAGCTAACACAACGTGCCATTGGAACACAGGAGTGATGGTTGCTGATAATGGTTCTCTGTACGCCTATGTAGATGTTCCATAAAAAATCAGCCGTTTCCAGCTACAATAGTCATTTACAACATTAACAATGTCTACACTGTATTTCTGATCAATTTGATGTTATTTTAATGGACAAAAAATGTGCTTTTCTTTCAAAAGCAAGGAAATTTCTAAGTGACCCCAAACTTTTGAATGGTAGTGTATGTATTGTGATTCTATATGTATTGTGATTCTATATGTATTGTGATTCTATATGTATTGTGATTGTCATGATTCTGTATGTATCGATATAATATAGTCTGAAAGTATTGCCCAGACCCAGCTCTCTGCTACCCAGGCATGTAGGATGCGCTCCCGGCCCAGTGTGTCCGACCCCACAGCATAAACCAGTAACCCACTTTTATAATTGTCCAGCCATTTATCAGCTGTCAGGCTGATGTAGCTGCAGTACTCCCATCTATCCATCCTGCTGCTGTGTGGCCTCGCCTCACCTCAGCCTGGCTGCCCACTTTACTCACACACAGTGGTGTAGTGGAGGCTATATGCTGTATACCCACTTTATTTTCAGTGGGCATTCCTTATACTCCTTAATCCCCACTGATGCGTATAAAAGTATGTTCAAAAGTTATTGACGTTTTTACCCATGTAGGATTACTAAATAAAACATCTGGAGAACGTGTTTTAAACAGGACGCTGATTATTTTCCAGCTGTCAACTCATTTTCTCATGGCTCTGTCTCTCTGCAGACATACTGTATGGTGAGCAATATGTTTGGAACGTTGAATTGCAAAAAATCACATTATCGATTCCAATACATATAGAATTGTGAGAATCTCAATACATATCGTACCGGCACCTAAGTATCTTGATAATATTGTATCGTGAGGTCCCTGAAAACTCCCAGCCCTACTGGATTCTGTGGAAGAACTAAAGGGATACTTCAGGATTTAGACAACAAGGCCCTTCATCTACTTCCCCAGAGTCAGATGAACTAGTGGATACCATGTGTATGTCTGTGCAGTAGTCTCCTGATCTGGTTAAGCATTGTTATGGACTTACAACATCCAGTTGTGTATTTCTATAAAAAAAGTGACACAAGAAAAAAGGGATAAAATGTGAAACCTGTGAATTTCTGACGGTTGACAGCATCATTGATCCGTTTCAATAGTAGGCCTACTATTAGCTTGGGTTGACCTGACTGTTAAAGACCAACATGGGATTCATCAGTGTACCCACTTCTCTAGGCATACACACAGTAGCACACACCTGGGAGGGCGGTCTAAACCATAGGCCTCCAGCCAGAGGGATGGATTGGACCCTGAGTGGTTGAAGTTTAAAGTCAACTGAACTTATGACAGTATGAACTCTTCAAGTATAACAAGGTCCTTATTAAAACAGTAAAGACACCGGTGTCGTTAGGTCGGTCCTTATTAAAACAGTAAAGACACCGGTGTCGTTAGGTCGGTCCTTATTAAAACAGTAAAGACACCGGTGTCGTTAGGTCGGTCCTTATTAAAACAGTAAAGACACCGGTGTCGTTAGGTCGGTCCTTTATTAAAACAGTAAAGACACCGGTGTCGTTAGGTCGGTCCTTATTAAAACAGTAAAGACACCGGTGTCGTTAGGTCGGTCCTTATTAAAACAGTAAAGACACCGGTGTCGTTAGGTCGGTCCTTATTAAAACAGTAAAGACACCGGTGTCGTTAGGTCGGTCCTTTATTAAAACAGTAAAGACACCGGTGTCGTTAGGTCGGTCCTTATTAAAACAGTAAAGACACCGGTGTCGTTAGGTCGGTCCTTTATTAAAACAGTAAAGACACCGGTGTCGTTAGGTCGGTCCTTATTAAAACAGTAAAGACACCGGTGTCGTTAGGTCGGTCCTTATTAAAACAGTAAAGACACCGGTGTCGTTAGGTCGGTCCTTATTAAAACAGTAAAGACACCGGTGTCGTTAGGTCGGTCCTTTATTAAAACAGTAAAGACACCGGTGTCGTTAGGTCGGTCCTTATTAAAACAGTAAAGACACCGGTGTCGTTAGGTCGGTCCTTATTAAAACAGTAAAGACACCGGTGTCGTTAGGTCGGTCCTTATTAAAACAGTAAAGACACCGGTGTCGTTAGGTCGGTCCTTTATTAAAACAGTAAAGACACCGGTGTCGTTAGGTCGGTCCTTATTAAAACAGTAAAGACACCGGTGTCGTTAGGTCGGTCCTTTATTAAAACAGTAAAGACACCGGTGTCGTTAGGTCGGTCCTTATTAAAACAGTAAAGACACCGGTGTCGTTAGGTCGGTCCTTTATTAAAACAGTAAAGACACCGGTGTCGTTAGGTCGGTCCTTTATTAAAACAGTAAAGACACCGGTGTCGTTAGGTCGGTCCTTATTAAAACAGTAAAGACACCGGTGTCGTTAGGTCGGTCCTTATTAAAACAGTAAAGACACCGGTGTCGTTAGGTCGGTCCTTATTAAAACAGTAAAGACACCGGTGTCGTTAGGTCGGTCCTTATTAAAACAGTAAAGACACCGGTGTCGTTAGGTCGGTCCTTATTAAAACAGTAAAGACACCGGTGTCGTTAGGTCGGTCCTTATTAAAACAGTAAAGACACCGGTGTCGTTAGGTCGGTCCTTATTAAAATAGTAAAGACACCGGTGTATTAGTGGGAATGAGGCTCCCAAGGCATCTCATGTAGTCCGGCCATTAGTTTGTTAGTTGTCAGATTAGTCCATCTGTCTGGGTTAAAGCCATGGTGATTGGCTAATCTGGTTTTGGCAGGAGTCACACTGATTGGCACCCAGCTGTTTCCATCTCGACAGTGACCTTGGCAACCACTAGTTATTCCATAACAGTACCTGCCTAGCGATAGATCCTGCCCAATGGCATCCACCCAGGCATCATGATGGAACGTTTTAGAAGGGGAGGGAGACATGTAACGCATTAAACCTTTTTACCTCAACTAGGGCTACGTCACAAATAGTACCCTATTTTTTATATAGTGCACAACGTTTGGCCAGGACCCCAAATTGCACCCTATGCAGTGAACTACTTTGACCAGGGCTCATGTGCCCAAAAGTACGGAATAGGGTGTGATTTGGGACATAGTCTAGTTGTAACGCTTACGTGTCTTTTTGTCGAGCAAAACTTTTTGTGGAAGGTACTACGAAGTGCACAAACCCCCTCACGCAATCGACTCTCCTTGCAGGCCTTTTTGTCAGGGAAACTAAGACACTGCATCTCAGTGCTAGAAGCATCACTACAGACAACCTGGTTCAGTTGTGTGTGTGTGTGTGTGTGTGTGTGTGTGTGAGAGAGGGAGAGAGAGGCACTGCTACCCTCGTCATTTATTATTCTTAGAGGAACAAGCTAGTTAGCAAGGGTGCTGGTACATTGTCTTAACCTGTATATTTACGACTTGGCTCTAACCCTGGTCATTTGACTGTTACACTCACAATGGCTGCCTGGTATTGTGGTGCAATACTTTTCATGGTAATTGGATGGAATGTTCATTCAAATGATGCTAGCTGATGTGGCTCATTCAATGGAATGTATTTTTTGTAATGTCAGTTGAGTTGACTCAACAAATCATAGCACAGATTGAAAGGTTCACTTCCTCCTTTTACTCCCTGCTTTTACTTCCTGGCATGGGTCTAGGTCGAAAATATACAGTTTTAGACAACGGTTTAAACAACATTTTTGCGAAGAGTTATGGGCTATTAGAAACCTGTTGTCTTAACCTGTGTGTTTTTTACCCAGCTCCTATGGGTACACTCAATGGCCCTCAGTCCACCCATTATGCCATCATTGACTTGAACTTCTGTTCATTCTATTTCTATTAGTGGCATGCTCGCACACACACACTCTCTTAGTGTGGGTCTTGAGAGCAGGCCTGATGGAGGCTTTGAAAGCCAGGCCAGGACAGCAGGGGAAAGGTTTAAGGCAATAAATAACCAGTGTTATCAGGAGCCTGCTGGAGGAAGAGGATACAGCTGTAGGGACATGACTGGACTGGGTCTGAGATGGCTGTCGAGGGGAGGGGAGGGTTGGGGGAGGGGAGGGTTGGGACATGACTGGACTGGGTCTGAGATGGCTGTCGAGGGGAGGGTTGGGACATGACTGGACTGGGTCTGAGATGGCTGTCAAGGGGAGGGGAGGGTTGGGGGAGGTAGCTGTAGGGACTGGACTGGGTCTGAGATGGCTGTCGAGGGGAGGGTTGGGGGAGGGGAGGGTTGGGACATGACTGGACTGGGTCTGAGATGGCTGTCGAGGGGAGGGTTGGGACATGACTGGACTGGGTCTGAGATGGCTGTCAAGGGGAGGGGAGGGTTGGGGGAGGTAGCTGTAGGGACTGGACTGGGTCTGAGATGGCTGTCGAGGGGAGGGTTGGGGGAGGGGAGGGTTGGGACATGACTGGACTGGGTCTGAGATGGCTGTCGAGGGGAGGGTTGGAGGTAGCTGTAGGGACTGGACTGGGTCTGAGATGGCTGTCGAGGGGAGGGTTGGGAGAGGTAGCTGTAGGGACATGACTGGACTGGGGCCTGAGACGGCCAACTGGGGGAAGGAGGGGAGGGCTGTAGGGTTGGGGGAGGCACAAGAGATGCATGAAGAGGCTGGGGGGGGAGCTAGTTGCTCCTGAAGGCTTTGAGCCTGGAAAACGGCTGTGAACCCAGAGGCGTGGTAGTGGCAGGTCCAGCAGACGTTTATTTATCTTAGCTGTTTTTTTATCCCGACGCAAACGTGCCTCTGCTCTTTCACTACTTCAATAAATGTTCCCCTCAGCCCCACCCCACCCCACTCCTCAGCCCCACCCCACCCCTCAGCTACACCCCACCCCTCAGCTACACCCCACCCCTCAGCTACACCCCACCCCTCAGCTACACCACCCCACCCCTCAGCTACACCACCCCACCCCTCAGCTACACCACTCCACCCCTCAGCTACACCACCACACCCCTCAGCCCCACTCCACCCCACCCCACTCCTCAGCCCCACCCCACTCCTCAGCTACACCACTCCACCCCTCAGCTACACCACCCCACCCCTCAGCTACACCACTCCACCCCTCAGCTACACCACCCCACCCCTCAGCTACACCACTCCACCCCTCAGCTACACCACCACACCCCTCAGCTACACCACTCCACCCCTCAGCTACACCACCACACCCCTCAGCTACACCACCACACCCCTCAGCCCCACCCCACCCCACTCCTCAGCCCCACCCCACTCCTCAGCTACACCACTCCACCCCTCAGCTACACCACCCCACCCCTCAGCTACACCACCCCACCCCTCAGCTACACCACCCCACCCCTCAGCTACACCACCCCACCCCTCAGCTACACCACCCCACCCCTCAGCTACACCACCCCACCCCTCAGCTACACCACCACACCCCTCAGCTACACCACCACACCCCTCAGCTACACCACCCCACCCCTCAGCTACACCACCCCACCCCTCAGCTACACCACCCCACCCCTCAGCTACACCACCCAACCCCTCAGCTACACCACCCCACCCCTCAGCTACACCACCCAACCCCTCAGCTACACCACCCCACCCCTCAGCTACACCACCCCACCCCTCAGCTACACCACCCCACCCCTCAGCTACACCACCACACCCCTCAGCTACACCACCCCACCCCTCAGCTACACCACCCCACCCCTCAGCTACACCACCACACCCCTCAGCTACACCACCCCACCCCTCAGCTACACCACCCCACCCCTCAGCTACACCACCCCACCCCTCAGCTACACCACCCCACCCCTCAGCTACACCACCCCACCCCTCAGCTACACCACCCCACCCCTCAGCTACACCACCCCACCCCTCAGCTACACCACCCCACCCCTCAGCTACACCACCCCACCCCTCAGCTACACCACCCCACCCCTCAGCTACACCACCCCACCCCTCAGCTACACCACCCCACCCCTCAGCTACACCACCACACCCCTCAGCTACACCACCCCACCCCTCAGCTACACCACCACACCCCTCAGCTACACCACCACACCCCTCAGCTACACCACCCCACCCCTCAGCTACACCACCCCACCCCTCAGCTACACCACCCCACCCCTCAGCTACACCACCCCACCCCTCAGCTACACCACCCCACCCCTCAGCTACACCACCCCACCCCTCAGCTACACCACCCCACCCCTCAGCTACACCACCACACCCCTCAGCTACACCACCCCACCCCTCAGCTACACCACCCCACCCCTCAGCTACACCACCACACCCCTCAGCTACACCACCCCACCCCTCAGCTACACCACCCCACCCCTCAGCTACACCACCCCACCCCTCAGCTACACCACCCCACCCCTCAGCTACACCACCCCACCCCTCAGCTACACCACCCCACCCCTCAGCTACACCACCCCACCCCTCAGCTACACCACCCCACCCCTCAGCTACACCACCCCACCCCTCAGCTACACCACCCCACCCCTCAGCTACACCACCCCACCCCTCAGCTACACCACCCCACCCCTCAGCTACACCACCCCACCCCTCAGCTACACCACCCCACCCCTCAGCTACACCACCCCACCCCTCAGCTACACCACCCCACCCCTCAGCTACACCACCCCACCCCTCAGCTACACCACCCCACCCCTCAGCTACACCACCACACCCCTCAGCTACACCACCCCACCCCTCAGCTACACCACCCCACCCCTCAGCTACACCACCACACCCCTCAGCTACACCACCCCACCCCTCAGCTACACCACCCCACCCCTCAGCTACACCACCCCACCCCTCAGCTACACCACCCCACCCCTCAGCTACACCACCCCACCCCTCAGCTACACCACCCCACCCCTCAGCTACACCACCCCACCCCTCAGCTACACCACCCCACCCCTCAGCTACACCACCACACCCCTCAGCTACACCACCCCACCCCTCAGCTACACCACCCCACCCCTCAGCTACACCACCACACCCCTCAGCTACACCACCCCACCCCTCAGCTACACCACCCCACCCCTCAGCTACACCACCCCACCCCTCAGCTACACCACCCCACCCCTCAGCTACACCACCACACCCCTCAGCTACACCACCCCACCCCTCAGCTACACCACCCCACCCCTCAGCTACACCACCACACCCCTCAGCTACACCACCCCACCCCTCAGCTACACCACCCCACCCCTCAGCTACACCACCCCACCCCTCAGCTACACCACTCCACCCCTCAGCTACACCACCCCACCCCTCAGCTACACCACCCCACCCCTCAGCTACACCACCACACCCCTCAGCTACACCACTCCACCCCTCAGCTACACCACCCCACCCCTCAGCTACACCACCCCACCCCTCAGCTACACCACCCCACCCCTCAGCTACACCACCACACCCCTCAGCTACACCACCCCACCCCTCAGCTACACCACCCCACCCCTCAGCTACACCACCCCACCCCTCAGCTACACCACCCCACCCCTCAGCTACACCACCCCACCCCTCAGCTACACCACCCCACCCCTCAGCTACACCACCCCACCCCTCAGCTACACCACCCCACCCCTCAGCTACACCACCCCACCCCTCAGCTACACCACTCCACCCCTCAGCTACACCACTCCACCCCTCAGCTACACCACCCCACCCCTCAGCTACACCACCCCACCCCTCAGCTACACCACCCCACCCCTCAGCTACACCACCCCACCCCTCAGCTACACCACCACACCCCTCAGCTACACCACTCCACCCCTCAGCTACACCACCCCACCCCTCAGCTACACCACCCCACCCCTCAGCTACACCACTCCACCCCTCAGCTACACCACCACACCCCTCAGCTACACCACCCCACCCCTCAGCTACACCACTCCACCCCTCAGCTACACCACCACACCCCTCAGCTACACCACCCCACCCCTCAGCTACACCACCACACCCCTCAGCTACACCACCCCACCCCTCAGCTACACCACCACACCCCTCAGCTACACCACCACACCCCTCAGCTACACCACCCCACCCCTCAGCTACACCACCACACCCCTCAGCTACACCACCACACCCCTCAGCTACACCACCCCACCCCTCAGCTACACCACCCCACCCCTCAGCTACACCACCACACCCCTCAGCTACACCCCAGTTGTCTGTCCGTATTTCGGCTATCGGATAGGATTAAATGCATAGAAATGGAATGAATAGAATGGTAACCCCCCATTTAAGTCAATGATTTGTCTGTTCAATTCAATATATTTCTATGTATTTTGGTCCAATGGGATAGGCAAAGTCCAGATGAATAACTTATGGAAAACTGGGCCTGGACACATTTGGAAATGTCAAGCTGTTAATGTCAGAATAATATGTAGGGATGTAACGATACGCATCGGTTTCTACGGGACCCTAAAATGATCCAAATGTAGCATGCATTTGTCAGGAAATCGATTGAAACGTTACGAATCGCCGGTTCACAAAAATGTTTTGCTCAAATGACTTTCTTTCTACCTTCTGAAAATACATCTGCTTCCTCCTTCAGTGTCGAACTAAGTATGTAGGCTAATTGTGTTGACAGTCATTGATCAACGAAGAGGTAGGCCTATTCCTGATCTGGCACATCTGCTTGTCACCTTCAGCATTCAAATGTTTGTAAAATTGCTTGCACAATATTAGGCTTCATTATTTAAGTGACAACCAATGTAATTTGCTAGATTATTTTTTATCAAATGCGCTGTTGAACATTTTGTTTTACCCGCGTAAAAGTAGGCAAAGCTACCACCGGAGACAACTCTCATCTGGCTATAGGTAGGCTACATGCTGGTCTCATCTGGCTATAGGTAGGCTACATGCTGGTCTCATCTGGCTATAGGTAGGCTACATGCTGGTCTCATCTGGCTATAGGTAGGCTACATGCTGGTCTCATCTGGCTATAGGTAGGCTACATGCTGGTCTCATCTGGCTATAGGTAGGCTACATGCTGGTCTCATCTGGCTATAGGTAGGCTACATGCTGGTCTCATCTGGCTATAGGTAGGCTACATGCTGGTCTCATCTGGCTATAGGTAGGCTACATGCTGGTCTCATCTGGCTATAGGTAGGCTACATGCTGGTCTCATCTGGCTATAGGTAGGCTACATGCTGGTCTCATCTGGCTATAGGTAGGCTACATGCTGGTCTCATCTGGCTATAGGTAGGCTACATGCTGGTCTCATCTGGCTATAGGTAGGCTACATGCTGGTCTCATCTGGTTTAGTTAGGAACCACCAAGACTCTTCCTAGAACTGGCATCCCGGCCAAACTAAGCAATCGGAGGAGAAGGGCCTTGGTCAGGGAGGTGACCAGGAACCCGATGGTCACTCTGACAGAGCTCCAGAGCTCCTCTGTGCAGATTGGAGAACCTTCCAGCAGCACTCCACCAATCAGGCCTTTATGGTATAGTGGCCAGACGGAAGCCACTCCTCAGTAAAAGGCACATGACAGCCCTCTTGGAGTTTTGCCAAAAAGCACCTAAAGGAATCTGACCATGAGAAACAAGATTCTCTGGTCTGATGAAACCAAGATTGAACTCTTTGGATGAAACCTGGCACCATTCCTACGGTGAAGCGTGGTGGTGTCAGCAACATGCTGTGGGGATGTTTTTCAGGGACTGGGAGACTAGTCAGGGTCGAGGGGAAAGCAAAGTACAGAGATCCTTGATTAAAACCTGCTCCAGAGCGCTCAGGACCTCAGACTGTGGTGAAGGTTCACCTTCCAACAGGACAATGACCCTAAGCACAGCCAAGACAATGCAGGAGGGGTTTCGGGACAAGTCTCTGAATGTCCTTGAGTTGCCCAGCCAGAGCCCGGACTTGAACCCGATCTAACATCTCTGGGGAGACCTCAAAATATCTGTGCAGCTACGCTCCCCATCCAACCTGACAGAGCTTGAGAGGATCTGCAGAGAAGAATGGGAGAAACTCCCCAAATACAGGTGTGACCAGCTTGTAGCGTCATACCCAAGAAGACTCAAGGCTGTAATCACTGCCAAAGGTGATTCAACAAAGTACTGAGTAAAGGGTCTGAATACTTATTTAAATGTAATATTACATTTTTTATACATTGGCAAAAACAATTTAAAAACCTGTTTTTACTTTCATTATGGGGTTTTGTGTGTAGATTGATGAGAGAAAAAACTATTTAATCCATTTTAGAATAAGGCTGTAACGTAACAAATAGTGTAAAAAGTCTAGCAGTCTGAATACACTGTATAGTCATTATTAGATATACAGGGTAGATGATGATTTCATAACGAGGTCAGCGATCACTTTTACTTCCTGTTAACTTCCAAACCATTCGACTATGATTGATAGATAGATAGATAGATAGATAGATAGATAGATAGATAGATACTTTATTGATCCCCCGGGGGGGAAATTTCATACGGGGATGATAACCAAACTTGTGCTATATATATTCATTGTCATAGCTAATTGTTAAAGATAAATATTGATACATCACTGTTTCTTAAGCTTTTAATCTGCAAAAATGACATTAGTTAGTGGGCAACATCAGCAGCAGATTTGGAATGGAACCGAATCACATCGATGCGTTCCTCTAATCAAACCGTTTCGCTTTAACACGGACTAGCATCTTAAGCAATGACGAAGTTGGTACATCTTGTCATATTATTAGGGATGTGCATCTTTACCTCAGTTTGAGAACCACTTTTATAGAGCACCTCACCTCTCTCTCTGTGTCTAACCCTAACTTGATCCTTGTAGGAAAGGACCTTTCCAGCCGCAGCCAGACAGACCTGGCCTGTATCTTTGGGAAGAGAGGGACGAAGCGAATGGCCGAGGACCAGGAAGAGGTAAGAAGACACTATATAGTCCACGCACCGTTAGGTGGTCCCAACATCGCTAACCAAACAAGTCTCTGCAATCACATGAGTGCTACAGAAACCTTGCTAACCAAACAAGTCTCTTGCTGGGGCACACTTGCCTTTAAGGGTAAATACAGCCAAAAATCAAAATCCAAACCTGATGTGGGTTTAGCGTTGTTGTGGACTTAGAACATCCATTTTTTTTTAAATAATAATTTGAGAGCGAAAACCTGAACAAATGGGAAAAACCGAAGCCTGGAAAATCAATATGGAGGTAACCTCTGGGATGGAGGGGGGGTCACTGTCGACCTCACTCTGTCGACCTCAGGCCAGACAAAGATGCCCCGCTTCACATTTCTTGAAAACAAATGTTTTCCAGAAATCCCGGTAGGAAGATTCCTGGAATCAGGAGGGGATGAGCAGAGCATCGGTGAATCCTCCAAATGACGTTTTGGGGAAATTACTTTTAATTTTGAATCCATCATTCTCTTTCCGCTGTAATGGGTTTTTAAGATGATTAAGATGATTAATTAGGCTAACAAAGTGACTTGCAATGAAGACAGCCTCCGAGTTATTCCTGATTTCCATCAGTCCAACCTCTAGTGTGTTGTTTGATTTGGGCAGCCAATCTAAGTTCAGGAATGCTGCCAAGGTGTGTGGCAGCTACATGGTTACCTTGTTTTGGTCTCTGCAGCTATGTTGTTTAGCACCAGTATTGATTCAGAATAAACAGACTGACAGACAGACCAACGTATCACCTGTAACATAAAACTCCTTAATGGTATTAATTAAGAAGTGATGATTAGAAGATGCCAGTAAAGTTTTTTTTTTTAGATATTATGGGATCAAGACAGGGTCATGGGGGTGAGACCTAGCTTGTTTCATTATATGGCAGATGTTTTGTGTGTGTGTGTGTGTGTGTGTGTGTGTGTTGTGAAAAACCCCAGCAGATGAGGGACTGGGTGCGGACTGGGTGGTAGGGGAGGTAGTATTCACAGGAGGGTAGGCGAAGGGTTTTTGATAAGTTCATCCATAAGAGGGCCTGTGTTGAGGGTCCCTAGGTCCTACCTTGTCTGAGAGCTGGAGGGGGGCACTGCTGATGCCAACGAGCCAACCAGTCCTCCGGTGCTGAGGAAAGGGTCTGAATACTTATGTGCATTTCAGATTTAATGAATTTGCAAAAATCTATAAAAAAAACGTTTTGGATTTGGCGTTATCATATTGTGTGTAGATTGAGGGGGAAAAAACAATTTAATCAATTTTAGAATAAGGATGTAACGTAACAAAATGTGGAATAAGTCAAGGGGTTTGAATACTTTCCGAAAGCACTGTATAGGGAACAGGGTACCATTTGGGACAGACACACAATGTCAAGGCCAACGTGTGATGTGTCTAGCACACTAGGTTCATACTACAGAAAGATAATGAAGTATTGTAAGGTTGCACTTAACTACAGTACTGTCAGAATAAACATAAGACCCATCCATCTAATTCCCCCAGTTTGCCTCTTGGTCCCTGGTCAGTTCAAACACTGACAGAAAATTATTATTATTATTGTTTTTATTTTTTTGAGGCCAGCATTACTGGCCATTTTCCCAATCATTTCTGGCCAGTATTGGGAAGGTTTGTTAATTATGTGACTGTGGCCTCATTGTCCTGTCCTGATAATAAATCTGGCGATAGCCACAGTGTATGGATCAGAGCCACTCGACCCAGCTGTCTGTCCCTGATGAGAGAGGAAGGGTCGCCGGGAGAGGAGAGGAGGGTCGCCAGCCCATCCCTCATAGCCCTGGCGTGGGAGGACAGGAAAACCGGTGCATACCATCTCCCCTTACTTCAGTTAGGCCTATAGAGCTACATTAATATCTCAAACCATTTTAATCTGGAAAAATTACAATTTAGTTAGTGGGTGACGGGAATTTCATATCAAAAGAGAGAAGTCAACCTATTTGGAATGGACACTTTGCTGTTGAAGTAAAGACACCTGAGTTGCCAGGATCGGTTAACTCTTGAGGTTCCTAGTGTCTCCACCGAGCTACGTAAATCTGTGTGTGTGTGTGTGGTTAGAGTGTTAGGCCCGTAACCGAAAGGTTGCCGGATCGAATCCCCGAGCTGACAAAAAAATGTTGTTCTGCCCCTGAACAAGGCAGTTAACCCACTGTTCCTAGGCCGTCATTGTAAATAAGAATGTGTTCTTAACTGACTTGCCTAGTAAAATAAAGGGGGCCTCCCACTCCTCTTTCATATCCCGATAACGATACATATCTCACATCATATAGCACATTTCCTGTAAATTGAATGAATAAATAGTTGATATAAAATGACCACATGTAAAGGCCTATTTCTTATTACATTTTGAATCATACTCAACAAATAAAGTACTTGCTCATATTTGATTATTTCTCCTTTTATTTAGAACCTTTGTGCAAATGTTCAATAAAGAATGTAACAAAATATGAAATATGAATGTATAAAATCTAATAAGGTCAATAAAAAACCCTTCAACTGTAGTTCTTTACCATATGGTGTGCGTTGCAACATCTGGTTTGGGGTTTGTTTTGAGCATTCAACTGTACTTTTTTGGGTCTCATCCGTAGACTCGCTCCGTACTGTTTCACATGATTCTTGCGTAGGTGGTAAAAGAGGTTAGTGGTGTTTGAGCCTGTTGTCGGGATCTGCCTGCAGCATATTTTACAGAGGACAGTTTTCGAGTCCGTCTCAGACTTTTCATACCGAAACCACGTCCACAATGCGTCGTCCAATTGACAAAAAATATTGCCTTAAAGAGTGATTTGCGATACAACGAAATAAACGATAGAAAAAAGTATATCGTTTCATATTATGCTCTATCGTCACACGATATATATCGTCATATCGCCCAGCCCTAATAAATATATATATACACACACACACGTGATGGTTGTCCTTCTGGAAGGTTCTCCCATCTCCACAGAGGAACTCTAGAGCTCTGTCAGAGCGACCATTGGGTTCTTGGTCACCACCCTGACCAAGGCCCTTCTCCCCCGATTGCTCAGTTTGTCCGGGTGACCAGCTCTAGGAAGAGTCTTGGTGGTACCAAATTCCTTCCGTTTAACAATGATGGAGGCCACTGTTTTCTTGGGGACCTTCAATTCTGCAGACATTTTTTGGTACCCTTCCCCAAATCTGTGCCTCGACACAATCCTCTATCGGAGCTCTACGGACAATTCCTTCAACCTCATGGCTTTGTTTTTGCTCTGACATGCACTGTCAACTGTGGGACCTTATATAGACAGGTGTGTGCCTTTCCAAATCATGTCCAATCAATGTAATTTACCACAGCTGGACTCCAATCAAGTTGTAGAAACATCTCAAGGATGATCAATGGAAACAGGATGAACCTGAAATCAATTTCAAGTCTCATAGCAAAGGGTCTGAATACTTATGGAAATAAGTTATTTGTTTAATACATTTGCTAAAATTAAATAAAAAAATAAAACATTTTATCCATTTTAGAATAAGACTTTAATGTAACAAGATTCGGGGGGGGGGGGGGGGGGGGGGGAGTCAAGGGGTCTGAATACTTTGAATGCACTGTATATAACACAACATGCAACAATTTCAAAGATGTCACTGAGTTACAGTTCATATAAGGAAATCAGTCAATTGAAATTAATTAATTAGGCCATAATCTATGGATTTCACATGACTGGGCAGGGGTGCAAACATGGGTGGGCCTGGGAGGGCATAGGTCCACACAATAGCCAATCAGAAGGAGTTTTTCCCAACAATATGTCTATTACAGACAGAAATACTCCCCAGCATTTACTTTACCCTCTGTGATTTATTAGATAACGAGGCAGTGATTAAACGTGTGTGTTTAACCAACCGATGGGATCTCTAGGATGGTCGTTAGGCAGTTAGCTGCATCACCGTGTCTGTAATTACCGCATGCCTATATATATATATATATATATACCAGTAACCAAGAGACGGACACCTTCTCTTCCCCTTTCCCCCAGCGCTAATCTGTACGTGTCAGAGAGTTGGCTCAGTTTGGGGGGCGCCGCCAAGAGAGCTGCTTTGTCACTTGGCGGGCTGTTATTCTCGGTGGTGCTCGGGGGGGGGGGGCCTGTCAATGGACACACTCTGAGAGCAAATTAGAGTTCCTAGCCTTCACAGCAAACACCACAAGGTGTCCAAACACACACACACTCGTACTGCTAAACAATGCAGTCCAAACCCCAAGCATGTTCACGGCTGCACCACCTGCTTTACTAAAACCAAACTGAAACTAGAGTGCAAGAGAGAGAAAAGAACAATTTCAGTGCAGTATTTTTCATCATTCATTTTTGTCTCAAATATGTAAAAAGTTACTAACACAGTCACGGGGCAAAACACGCACTGATCCAGCAATCTGTTCTACACTAACAGAACATGGAACTGGTGCATCAAGGCTCAGAGCAATAGACTACTTAACAGCTTCTATCCCCTGGTCATCAGACTGTTAAACAGCTTCTATCCCCTGGTCATCAGACTGTTAAACAGCTTCTATCCCCTGGTCATAAGACTGTTAAACAGCTTCTATCCCCTGGTCATCAGACTGTTAAACAGCTTCTATCCCCTGGTCATCAGACTGTTAAACAGCTTCTATCCCCTGGTCATCAGACTGTTAAACAGCTTCTATCCCCTGGTCATCAGACTGTTAAACATCATCTATCCCCTGGTCATCAGACTGTTAAACAGCTTCTATCCCCTGGTCATAAGACTGTTAAACAGCTTCTATCCCCTGGTCATAAGACTGTTAAATGTCTAACAACTACTGCTCTGCCTCCCACAGACTATCCACTGTCTTTATGCCCAGCCACAGGTCTCTACCCACTCTCTCTCACACACACCTTCACTGCCATTCTTAATCACTCACATAAACACACTCATTACTGAAGCCACACACTCACACCCTGACACTTCTGCTATGGTGTCTATTCATTATGATTGAAGTATTATTTGCACTACGCTGATTTTCTGGCTGATCAGAATGTCTGCCTGATACCAAGCTATGCCGAGATAAACAGAAAACATCTGAGAGAATAAGATCTTTGCTTCTGACAGAAGAGCTTTAAAGTTGACAGCAAGTCCTATATGTTTTGTCTGATGATATACTGTAAACCTGACTAACACTAGACCTGACTAACACTAGACCTGACTAACACTAGACCTGACTAACACTAGACCTGACTAACACTAGACCTGACACAGACACTAGACCTGACTAACACTAGACCTGACTAACACTAGACCTGACACAGACACTAGACCTGACACAGACACTAGACCTGACACAGACACTAGACCTGACACAGACACTAGACCTGACACAGACACTAGACCTGACACAGACACTAGACCTGACACAGACACTAGACCTGACACAGACACTAGACCTGACACAGACACTAGACCTGACACAGACACTAGACCTGACACAGACACTAGACCAGACACTAGACCTGACACAGACACTAGACCTGACACAGACACTAGACCTGACACAGACACTAGACCTGACACAGACACTAGACCTGACACAGACACTAGACCTGACACAGACACTAGACCTGACACAGACACTAGACCTGACACAGACACTAGACCTGACTAACACTAGATGTGACACAGACACTAGACCTGACAGACACTAGACCTGACTAACACTAGACCTGACTAACACTAGACCTGACTAACACTAGACCTGACTAACACTAGACCTGACACAGACACTAGACCTGACACAGACACTAGACCTGACACAGACACTAGACCTGACACAGACACTAGACCTGACACAGACACTAGACCTGACACAGACACTAGACCTGACACAGACACTAGACGTGACACAGACACTAGACGTGACACAGACACTAGACCTGACACAGACACTAGACCTGACACAGACACTAGACCTGACACAGACACTAGACCTGACACAGACACTAGACCTGACACAGACACTAGACCTGACACAGACACTAGACCTGACACAGACACTAGACCTGACACAGACACTAGACCTGACACAGACACTAGACCTGACACAGACACTAGACCTGACACAGACACTAGACCTGACACAGACACTAGACCTGACACAGACACTAGACGTGACTAACACTAGACGTGACACAGACACTAGACCTGACTAACACTAGACCTGACTAACACTAGACCTGACTAACACTAGACCTGACTAACACTAGACCTGACACAGACACTAGACCTGACACAGACACTAGACCTGACACAGACACTAGACCTGACACAGACACTAGACCTGACACAGACACTAGACCTGACACAGACACTAGACCTGACACAGACACTAGACCTGACTAACACTAGACGTGACACAGACACTAGACCTGACTAACACTAGACCTGACTAACACTAGACCTGACACAGACACTAGACCTGACACAGACACTAGACCTGACTAACACTAGACCTGACACAGACACTAGACCTGACACAGACACTAGACCTGACACAGACACTAGACCTGACACAGACACTAGACCTGACACAGACACTAGACCTGACACAGACACTAGACCTGACACAGACACTAGACCTGACACAGACACTAGACCTGACACAGACACTAGACCTGACACAGACACTAGACCTGACTCAGACACTAGACGTGACTAACACTAGACCTGACACAGACACTAGACGTGACTAACACTAGACGTGACACAGACACTAGACGTGACTAACACTAGACCTGACAGACACTAGACCTGACAGACACTAGACCTGACACAGACACTAGACCTGACACAGACACTAGACCTGACACAGACACTAGACCTCACACAGACACACACTCCCTAAGGCACTGCATCTCACTGTTAGAGGCATCACTGCAGACCCTGGTTCGATCCCAGGCTGTATCACAACCGGCCGTGATTGGGAGTCCCATAGGGCGGCGCACAATTTGGCCAAGCGTCTTCCGAGTTTAGCCGGTGTAGGCCGTCATTGTAAATAAGAACTTGTTTCTACTAGAAATGTTTCTGAAGGCTTTCCTATGTTAATGATTTAAAATTAACACTATAGTTGAAGACTGGGGGGTTCTGCTGTAGACTGTAGTTGAAGACTCTGGGAGGTTCTGCTGTAGACTGTAGTTGAAGACTCTGGGAGGTTCTGCTGTAGACTGATCACATTTTGTATTGGAGGAAGAAGTCAAAGGCTTCTGCGTCGTCAGCAATGTTTTCAAGCTCTGCGTCTCTGTGGACTCCGCCCATCGACTCCCAGACACCCTGGTTGCCACACCGCTAGCATCTGCCAAATGCCCCAAAGCCTGCTCCACTCTGCCCGCTCTCCCTAAATCCCCAACCTGCTCTGCCCCACACACCCCTGCTCTGCCCCACACACCCCTGCACCAACTCGTCCTTATCCTCCTCATTTCTTAAGACGACGTCACCAGGGACCCCCCCCCCCCAACACACTGACGTGTGATCCTTCATGTGGACGGGCGTGGGCAGAAGAACCAGCCAACCGCTGCCCTGCGACGGGCTGGGGCCTGGCCTCTTTGTGGCGGAGCAGGGTGTAGGAGTGGGAGAGGGCAGGGAGGTCGGTACAACCCCAGGAGAAGCACTCCGTACCGGCCGCCTGGCTGGAAACTAGTTGGCCCTAGAACCAGGCCAATGCACGCAGCCAGTCTACTCACTAACTAACTAACCGCTAGGCCTACTCATCACCATCATCCATGGATATACTGTTATATGAAGCAATGATAAAAACATTAATAATGTCAGGTTGTTGTTGATCCAGGAAGTACAGATAGGTCCAAAATTATGGGTTTGCCATTTCAAAGTGCAATAATGTTTATCTGTTGGTTTGTCATCAATCTTTCTGTAAATTATCTTTCTTCGTTAGATGTAGCTTGATGACAATTCCTATAATGCTGGAGTCGTTTGCTGATTTGAGTAAAACCTGAAGACCAGAATGAATATTGGAATGCGCCAAGCCAAGACTCTAACCCTCATCTGTATTACAATGAATTCAGACACAGCAGTGGGGTGTCTTTGTGTTAGTCATGACCCTATGCTGCAGTTAGACAGTCCAACAGCAGCTTAAACACATCCCAAACTAATCTTTAGAAACTACTCCGGGACAAAGACTAAGTCTGGAGATTCTCCATTCAGCAGGTTTTTTAGTCCAAGCCTAGGCTATGTAAAAAGGGAGAGAAATTCAAAAAGTGAGACATTTTCCAACAAAATTGTCTGAGTAGAGAAGCCCTTTTTCCACAATCAACAAAAAATATCTATAAAGTGAGCGAGAGAGAGAAATGAAAACTGTAGCTATGCCTCTCCCTTCCCTACCTTTCACAGCCAGCCTTGGGCTTTAGAAAAATGACTAACTTTTGTTGATGTATGAATCGGCAGGGAGACTATTTATCAGCAGGCCCTCTGCGGGCACCCGCTACGGTCCCACCAGTAACAGGCCGCATCGCTCCCCTTTTGACTGATTAATTAGCCAATCACAGGACATTTTTCACCGGTCGCCAGGCGGAGACAGCGGCAGGAAGGTTTACTACAGCTAGTGCCGCGTGGCTCTGTAGCCGCTGGAACCACTGGAGTCGTTGCTGCCTCGTCGGCTATTTCACGCTGACGTAGTGGCCGGGGCTGAACTGGCTGGGGGCCAGGTGGGGAGAGGGGGCCAGGCGTAGTGGCTGGAGGGGCAGGAGGATAAATCAACCAGGCTGGGGGTGGTGGTCTTGGCGGTGGGGGGTAGTAGAGTTGCACAGAGGGGGCTGGGGCAGGAAGAGGTGGGATGGCCAGGGGCACTGCTCGCCTGCTGAAAAACAAAGGGAGCATTGGGATGGGTGAGAGACTGGAAGACAGGTAAGCACTGAGAGCTACAGCACTGCAGCACTGTCAATACACCTTCATTTAGAAGTGGCGATCCTCTCTATAATACCAGAAGCAAGAGCCTGTGATTTGTCTTGTGGTGAGGGAGGGAGGGAGGGAGGGAGGAGGAGGAGGAAGAAGAAGGCTGAGGGAAGAGACTGGGGTAGAAGGCTGGAGGAAGAGGAGCGAGGCGGGGGAAGAAGGCAGAGGGAGACGGGGGAAGAAGGCTGAAGGAGGCGGGGGAAGAAGGCTGAGGGAGGCGGGGGAAGAAGGCTGAGGGAGGCGGGGGAAGAAGGCTGAGGGAGGCGGGGGAAGAAGGCTGAGGGAGGCGGGGGAAGAAGGCTGAGGGAGGAGGGGGAAGAAGGCTGAGGGAGGAGGGGGAAGAAGGCTGAGGGAGGCGGGGGAAGAAGGCTGAGGGAGGCGGGGGAAGAAGGCTGAGGGAGGCGGGGGAAGAAGGCTGAGGGAGGCGGGGGAAGAAGGCTGAGGGAGGAGGGGGAAGAAGGCTGAGGGAGGAGGGGGAAGAAGTCACCAAATAAAACAACAACTGAAATATAAAGTAAAGTCATGAATAACTGATAAAAAAAGTGATGAGCAGATGTTAAAAAGTGATGAGCAGATGTTAAAAAGTGATGAGCAGATGTTAAAAAGTGATGAGCAGATGTTAAAAAGTGATGAGCAGATGTTAAAAAGTGATGAGCAGTAATGAGCATCACTAGCATCATGGGACTTTTATTCTGTGTTACAGCATTCAACCCACGTAATGTATAGTGCATTTAGTGTGTACCATTTTTTAAATCAAAATTAGTTTTTAATAATCAAACCGACCTCAATTACGTTTATGGTTACATAGTTTGAAAATGCTGACCGCCGCCTCTCAGATTCAAGGCGGTCCTCCACTCTCCGGTCTTGTGACCATTTGATCGTAACGAACCGTGCCTTGAGTGTGATGACAGAATCAAGCCTTTAGACGTTAATGTTAATGTCAAACATTTATGCAATTAAAAGTCTTAAGTTTGGCTACATTTTCTGGTGCCTCCCTCATGTCAGCATCGGGTTGGACATCACCTACACTTTGACATGTAGCCTTTCTTTCTTTATGTAAATATAAAAAACCGATATCACATTTACATAAGTATTAAGACTTTACTCAGTACTTTGTTGAAGCACCTTTAGCAGTGATTACAGCCTTGAGTCTTCTTGGATATGACGCTATAAGCTTGGCACACCTGTATTTGGGGAGTTTCTCCCATTCTTCTCAGCAGATCTTCTCAAGCTCTGTCAGGTTGGATGGCGAGCGTTGCTGCACAGCTATTTTCAGGTCTCTCCAGAGATGTTCGCTCAGGTTCAAGTCCAGGCTTTGGCTGGGCCATTCAAGGACATTCAGAGACTTGCCCCGAAGCCACTCATGCGTTTCCTTGGCTGTGTGCTTAGGGTCGTTGTCCGGTTGGAAGGTGAACCTTCGCCCCCAGTCTGAGGTCCTGAGCGCTCTGGAGCAGGTTTTCATCAAGGATCTCTCTGTACTTTGCTCCGTTCATCTTGCCCTAAATCCTGACTAGTCTCCCAGTCCCTGCCGCTGAAAAACATCCCCACAGCATGATGCTGCCATCACCATGCTTCACCGTTGGGAAGGTGCAGTCCTCCAGATGTGACGCTTGGCTTTCAGAGTTAAAAGTTTGTTTCATCAGACCAGAGAATCTTGTTTCTCATGGTCTGAGAGTCCTTTAGGTGCCTTTGGGCAAACCAAGTGGGCTGTCGTACCTTTTACTGAGGAGTGGCTTCTGTCTGTCCACTCTACTAGTCTACACCAGTAAATACACCCCCTGGACAGAACACTAGTCTACACCAGTAAATACACCCCCTGGATAGAACACTAGTCTACACCAGTAAATACACCCCCTGGACAGAACACTAGTCTACACCAGTAAATACACCCCCTGGACAGAACACTAGTCTACACCAGTAAATACACCCCCTGGACAGAACACTAGTCTACACCAGTAAATACACCCCCTGGACAGAACACTAGTCTACACCAGTAAATACACCCCCTGGACAGAACACTAGTCTACACCAGTAAATACACCCCCTGGACAGAACACTAGTCTACAGCAGTAAATACACCCCCTGGACAGAACACTAGTCTACACCAGTAAATACACCCCCTGGACAGAACACTAGTCTACAGCAGTAAATACACCCCCTGGACAGAACACTAGTCTACACCAGTAAATACACCCCCTGGACAGAACACTAGTCTACACCAGTAAATACACCCCCTGGACAGAACACTAGTCTACACCAGTAAATACACCCCCTGGACAGAACACTAGTCTACACCAGTAAATACACCCCCTGGACAGAACACTAGTCTACACCAGTAAATACACCTGGACAGAACACTAGTCTACACCAGTAAATACACCCCCTGGACAGAACACTAGTCTACACCAGTAAATACACCCCCTGGACAGAACACTAGTCTACAGCAGTAAATACACCCCCTGGACAGAACACTAGTCTACACCAGTAAATACACCCCCTGGACAGAACACTAGTCTACACCAGTAAATACACCCCCTGGACAGAACACTAGTCTACAGCAGTAAATACACCCCCTGGACAGAACACTAGTCTACACAAGTAAATACACCCCCTGGACAGAACACTAGTCTACACCAGTAAATACACCCCCTGGACAGAACACTAGTCTACAGCAGGACAAGTGAAAAGGTGGCTAATGCATTCTGAATGGCTAATGCATTCTTTTCCTCCCTCCATTTCTGGCTTGATTGATTCATCTACTGAATTGGCTTGTCATCTATGGTAATTTCCTGGCTTCAGTAGCAACGTCTCAGTGTTGGACCTGTTCAGAGGCTAGAGAGAGGGAGAGCTGGAATGTCTTGAAGGAGAGGCCTTCAGAGCCCCAGACCCCTCTCTCTCTCTCTCTCTCTCTCTCTCTCTCTCTCTCTCTCCCCTGCTCTCTCCTATCCTGTCTCACTCTTCTCCCCCATCTCACTCTCTTTCTCTGGGACCCTCCCAGTGTTCCCGGCCTTGGCCTCGCCAGGGGAGAGCAGACTAAGAGAGCAGGAAGAGGGCTGATAGCCTCCAGGCTGCTCCTCCACAGAAGGAGCCTTATCTCAGGACTGCACACATCACATCCTCTTCCTGGGGCTCTGTGCAGGAGCTGGTCGTTGGCTGTAGGTGTTGTCTTCCAACCCTCCTGCTCGTATGCTCTTCTGTATTCAACATTTCTTCATGAAGGCTAGTGTCTATTAGTGTTGCAGGCTAGTGTCTTAGTGTTGCAGGCTAGTGTCTGTTAGTGTTGCAGGCTAGTGTCTTAGTGTTGCAGGCTAGTGTCTATTAGTGTTGCAGGCTAGTGTCTGTCAGTGTTGCAGGCTAGTGTCTGTCAGTGTTGCAGGCTAGTGTCTGTCAGTGTTGCAGGCTAGTGTCTGTCAGTGTTGCAGGCTAGTGTCTGTCAGTGTTGCAGGCTAGTGTCTGTAAGTGTTGCAGGCTAGTGTCTGTCAGTGTTGCAGGCTAGTGTCTGTCAGTGTTGCAGGCTAGTGTCTGTCAGTGTTGCAGGCTAGTGTCTGTCAGTGTTGCAGGCTAGTGTCTGTCAGTGTTGCAGGCTAGTGTCTGTCAGTGTTGCAGGCTAGTGTCTGTCAGTGTTGCAGGCTGGTGTCTGTCAGTGTTGCAGGCTAGTGTCTGTAAGTGTTGCAGGCTAGTGTCTGTCAGTGTTGCAGGCTGGTGTCTGTCAGTGTTGCAGGCTAGTGTCTGTAAGTGTTGCAGGCTAGTGTCTGTAAGTGTTGCAGGCTAGTGTCTGTAAGTGTTGCAGGCTAGTGTCTGTCAGTGTTGCAGGCTAGTGTCTGTCAGTGTTGCAGGCTAGTGTCTGTCAGTGTTGCAGGCTGGTGTCTGTCAGTGTTGCAGGCTGGTGTCTGTCAGTGTTGCAGGCTAGTGTCTGTAAGTGTTGCAGGCTAGTGTCTGTCAGTGTTGCAGGCTAGTGTCTGTCAGTGTTGCAGGCTAGTGTCTGTCAGTGTTGCAGGCTAGTGTCTGTAAGTGTTGCAGGCTAGTGTCTGTCAGTGTTGCAGGCTAGTGTCTGTAAGTGTTGCAGGCTAGTGTCTGTCAGTGTTGCAGGCTAGTGTCTGTCAGTGTTGCAGGCTAGTGTCTGTCAGTGTTGCAGGCTGGTGTCTGTCAGTGTTGCAGGCTGGTGTCTGTCAGTGTTGCAGGCTGGTGTCTGTAAGTGTTGCAGGCTAGTGTCTGTCAGTGTTGCAGGCTAGTGTCTGTCAGTGTTGCAGGCTAGTGTCTGTCAGTGTTGCAGGCTAGTGTCTGTAAGTGTTGCAGGCTAGTGTCTGTAAGTGTTGCAGGCTAGTGTCTGTAAGTGTTGCAGGCTAGTGTCTGTCAGTGTTGCAGGCTAGTGTCTGTCAGTGTTGCAGGCTAGTGTCTGTCAGTGATGCAGGCTAGTGTCTGTCAGTGATGCAGGCTAGTGTCTGTCAGTGATGCAGGCTAGTGTCTGTCAGTGATGCAGGCTAGTGTCTGTCAGTGATGCAGGCTAGTGTCTGTCAGTGATGCAGGCTGTCATTGTCCAGTAACAGACATTATAGATTTTCTCTGGGTTGACAGACCAGTTCCCTCCTCCTCCCAATACCACCTGCCTCCTCCATTTTTGTGGAAGTGCTGTAATCTATTGGTTGTCATCTTGGATTGAGCCGACCTTCACATGTAACACACACAGTTCTGATAGATCCATGTAACACACACGGTTCTGATAGATCCATGTAACACACACGGTTCTGATAGATCCATGTAACACACACGGTTCTGATAGATCCATGTAACACACACGGTTCTGATAGATCCATGTAACACACACGGTTCTGATAGATCCATGTAACACACACGGTTCTGATAGATCCATGTAACACACACGGTTCTGATAGATCCATGTAACACACACGGTTCTGATAGATCCATGTAACACACACGGTTCTGATAGATCCATGTAACACACACGGTTCTGATAGATCCATGTAACACACACGGTTCTGATAGATCCATGTAACACACACGGTTCTGATAGATCCATGTAACACACACGGTTCTGATAGATCCATGTAACACACACGGTTCTGATAGATCCATGTAACACACACGGTTCTGATAGATCCATGTAACACACACGGTTCTGATAGATCCATGTAACACCCACGGTTCTGATAGATCCATGTAACACACACGGTTCTGATAGATCCATGTAACACACACGGTTCTGATAGATCCATGTAACACACACGGTTCTGATAGATCCATGTAACACACACGGTTCTGATAGATCCATGTAACACACACGGTTCTGATAGATCCATGTAACACACACGGTTCTGATAGATCCATGTAACACACACGGTTCTGATAGATCCATGTAACACACACGGTTCTGATAGATCCATGTAACACACACGGTTCTGATAGATCCATGTAACACACACGGTTCTGATAGATCCATGTAACACACACGGTTCTGATAGATCCATGTAACACACACGGTTCTGATAGATCCATGTAACACACACGGTTCTGATAGATCCATGTAACACCCACGGTTCTGATAGATCCATGTAACACACACGGTTCTGATAGATCCATGTAACACACACGGTTCTGATAGATCCATGTAACACACACGGTTCTGATAGATCCATGTAACACACACGGTTCTGATAGATCCATGTAACACACACGGTTCTGATAGATCCATGTAACACACACGGTTCTGATAGATCCATGTAACACACACGGTTCTGATAGATCCATGTAACACACACGGTTCTGATAGATCCATGTAACACACACGGTTCTGATAGATCCATGTAACACACACGGTTCTGATAGATCCATGTAACACACACGGTTCTGATAGATCCATGTAACACACACGGTTCTGATAGATCCATGTAACACACACGGTTCTGATAGATCCATGTAACACACACGGTTCTGATAGATCCATGTAACACACACGGTTCTGATAGATCCATGTAACACACACGGTTCTGATAGATCCATGTAACACACACGGTTCTGATAGATCCATGTAACACACACGGTTCTGATAGATCCATGTAACACACACGGTTCTGATAGATCCATGTAACACACACGGTTCTGATAGATCCATGTAACACACACGGTTCTGATAGATCCATGTAACACACACGGTTCTGATAGATCCATGTAACACACACGGTTCTGATAGATCCATGTAACACACACGGTTCTGATAGATCCATGTAACACACACGGTTCTGATAGATCCATGTAACACCCACGGTTCTGATAGATCCATGTAACACACACGGTTCTGATAGATCCATGTAACACACACGGTTCTGATAGATCCATGTAACACACACGGTTCTGATAGATCCATGTAACACACACGGTTCTGATAGATCCATGTAACACACACGGTTCTGATAGATCCATGTAACACCCACGGTTCTGATAGATCCATGTAACACCCACGGTTCTGATAGATCCATGTAACACACACGGTTCTGATAGATCCATGTAACACACACGGTTCTGATAGATCCATGTAACACACACGGTTCTGATAGATCCATGTAACACCCACGGTTCTGATAGATCCATGTAACACCCACGGTTCTGATAGATCCATGTAACACACACGGTTCTGATAGATCCATGTAACACACACGGTTCTGATAGATCCATGTAACACACACGGTTCTGATAGATCCATGTAACACACACGGTTCTGATAGATCCATGTAACACACACGGTTCTGATAGATCCATGTAACACACACGGTTCTGATAGATCCATGTAACACACACGGTTCTGATAGATCCATGTAACACACACGGTTCTGATAGATCCATGTAACACACACGGTTCTGATAGATCCATGTAACACACACGGTTCTGATAGATCCATGTAACACACACGGTGCCTAGAGAAAGTATTCACACCCCTTGACTTTTCCATATTTTGTTGTTAAAGCCTGAATTTTAAATTGATTAAATTGAGGTTTTGTCACTGGACTACACACAATACCCCATAATGTCAAGGTTTTTTTACGTTTACAAATTAATTAAAAATTAAAAGTCAGTAAATATTCAACCCCTTTGTTATGTCAAGCCTAAATAAGTTCAGGAGTAAAAATGTGCTTAACAAGTCACATAATAAGTTGCATGGACTCTGTGTGCAATAATTTTGAGTGACTACCTCATCTCTGTACCCCACACATACAATTATCTGTAAGGTCCCTCAGTCGAGCAGGGAATTTCAAACACGGATTCAACCACAAAGACCAGGAAGGTTTTCCAATGCCTCGCAAAGAAGGGCACCTATTGGTAGATGGGTTTAAACAATTATAATTAAAAAGCAGACATTGAATATCCCTTTGAGCATGTGAGGTTATTAATTGGGCTTTGGATGGTGTATCAATACACCCAGTCACTACAAAGATACAGGCGTCCTTCCTAACTCAGTTGCCGGAGAGGAAGGAAACCGCTCATTGATTTCCCCATGAGGCCAATGGTGACTTTAAAACAGTTGTATTTAATCAATGGCTGTGATTGGAGAAAACTAAGGATGGATCAACAACATTGTAGTTACTCCACAATACTAAACTAATTGACAGAGTGAAAAGAAGGAAGCCATATTTTCAAGCATAGTGGTGGCTACATGTTATGGGTATTCTTGTAATCGTTAAGGACTAGGGAGTTTATCATGATAAAAAAGAAATTGAATGGACCACAGGCAAAATCTTTGAGGAAAGCCTGGTTGTTTGCTTTCCACCAGACCCTGGGAGATAATTAACCTTTCAGCAGGACAATAACCTAAAACACAAGGCCAAATATACACTGGAGTTGCTTCCCAAGAGGACAGTGAATGTTCCTGAGTGGCCGAGTTACAGTTTTGACTTAAATCTTCATGAAAATCTATGGCAAGACCGGAAAACGGTTTTCTATTCATGATCAACAACCCATCTGACAGAACTTGAAGAATTTTGAAAAGAATAATGGGCAAATGTTACACAATCTAGGTGTGGAAAGCTCTTCGAGACTTACCCAGAAAGACTCACCGCAGGAATCGCTGCCAAAGGTGCTTCTACAAAGTACTGACTCAAGGGTCTGAATACGAATGTATATGAGATTTCTGTATTTCATTTTCAATACATTTGCAAAAATATTTAAAAACAATGTTTTCTCTTTGTCATTTGGGTATTGTGTGTAAATTGGTGAGAGGGATTCCATTTTGAATTCAAATGAAATAAAACCTTTTGTCACATGCGCCGAATACAACCGGTGTAGACCTTACAGTGAAATGCTTCCTTACAAGCCCTTAACCAACAATACAACAGGTGTAGACCTTACAGTGAAATGCTTACTAACAAGCCCTTAACCAACAATACAACAGGTGTAGACCTTACAGTGAAATGCTTACTAACAAGCCCTTAACCAACAATACAACAGGTGTAGACCTTACAGTGAAATGCTTACTAACAAGACCTTAACCAACAATACAACAGGTGTAGACCTTACAGTGAAATGCTTACTAACAAGACCTTAACCAACAATACAACAGGTGTAGACCTTACAGTGAAATGCTTACTAACAAGCCCTTAACCAACAATACAACAGGTGTAGACCTTACAGTGAAATGCTTACTAACAAGACCTTAACCAACAATACAACAGGTGTAGACCTTACAGTGAAATGCTTACTAACAAGACCTTAACCAACAATACAACAGGTGTAGACCTTACAGTGAAATGCTTACTAACAAGCCCTTAACCAACAATACAACAGGTGTAGACCTTACAGTGAAATGCTGACTAACAAGCCCTTAACCAACAATACAACAGGTGTAGACCTTACAGTGAAATGCTTACTAACAAGACCTTAACCAACAATACAACAGGTGTAGACCTTACAGTGAAATGCTTACTAACAAGCCCTTAACCAACAATACAACAGGTGTAGACCTTACAGTGAAATACTTACTAACAAGCCCTTAACCAACAATGCAGTTCAAGAAAAAGTAACACAATAAAATATTAATAACTTTGGCTATATACAGGGGGTACCGGTATCATCTATATACAGGGGGTACCGGTATCATCTATATACAGGGGGTACCGGTATCATCTATATACAGGGGGTACCGGTATCATCTATATACAGGGGGTACCGGTATCATCTATATACAGGGGGTACAGGTATCATCTATATACAGGGGGTACCGGTATCATCTATATACAGGGGGTACCGGTGTCATCTATATACAGGGGGTACCGGTGTCATCTATATACAGGGGGTACCGGTGTCATCTATATACAGGGTACCGGTATCATCTATATACAGGGGGTACCGGTATCATCTATATACAGGGGGTACCGGTATCATCTATATACAGGGGGTACAGGTATCATCTATATACAGGGGGTACAGGTGTCATCTATATACAGGGGGTACAGGTGTCATCTATATACAGGGGGTACCGGTGTCATCTATATACAGGGGGTACAGGTGTCATCTATATACAGGGGGTACAGGTATCATCTATATACAGGGGGTACAGGTATCATCTATATACAGGGGGTACAGGTGTCATCTATTTACAGGGGGTACCGGTGTCATCTATATACAGGGGGTACAGGTGTCATCTATATACAGGGGGTACAGGTACCGGGTAACAGTAGTAAAAGGTATGAATACTTTCTAAACGTTATGTCACTCTACTATTCCAATTTAAAATATCATTTAAAAACAAAATACCATATTTTATATTTTATCACCCAGTACATTTTAAGTTTAACCATAATATTTCTTGTGATATTTGTTTTGTCTTTTTCTGATGAAATTGAAATAATTGTAAGAGAGAGACGTTTTTGAACAGGCTTTAATTTTCAATTAACCCACAATGACAATCTGCAAAAGGGTTGAGCTTTTCTTAGTCGTCTATAGGTGAAGCTTTTAGTGATATTTAACCATCTCAGGCCTTATCCTGATTACATCATCATCTCAGGCCTTATCCTGATTACATCATCATCTCAGGCCTTATCCTGATTACATCATCTCAAAATAGCAACAAAAATCAGACATTCTGTTGTTCAGCTAAAAATTAAGAGAATTGTGTATTTGTTTTTGTCTGAATTAATCTATACATCCTCAGAACACTACCCTCTCTTTCCTGTGTGGAATAGTATGGACTATAATCTGTGTTCTGGTTGGTCGTGGACAGAGACTAATGACCAGTAGAATGCTTGCTTTAATCCCATGTGGCCTGACCAAGAGGTATCTGTAAATCTTGCAATATTTCTGAATTGCTTAACTTAATAACCAGCTGCATGAACGAAGAGTGGTAAAACATACAGGCATTGTACCTAATGGTCCCCTATTCTCTCCTATATAGTGCACCAGGCCCCTGGTCAAAAGAAGTACACTATATACGGAATAGGGTACTATTTGGGATACAGCCACAGTTAATATATTTGCTGTATGTAGATTAATGTAAGGGAGTGACGCTGACTCCAAAACCATCAGAAAATGGGAACGTCGTTTTGCTTTCTTGATACACACAGGAAACAGTTGAATGTGAAAAACCCAGCAGAGTTGCAGTTCTTGGCAGACTCAAACCGGTGCGCCTGGCACCTACCAGACCCGGTTCAAAGGCACTTCAATATTTTATATCTTGCCCATTCACCCTCTGAATGGCACACATTCACAATCCATGTCTCAACTGTCTCAAGGCTTCTTTAAACTGTCTCCTCCACTTAAGCTACACCTGCTATTGAAGTGGGTTTAACAGGTGACATCAATAAGGGATCATAGCCTTCACCTTGTCAGTCATGTCATGGAAAGAGCAGGTGTACATTACGCCAAATAACTTGCCTTTTTAGAAATTATAGGCTACTTATTGCCTTTCAACCCGTCATCAATACACTTGTCTAGCTTACTCAGCATTCACTCACCTAATAATTAAATCAGTCTTTGCGTTAATATGTAGGCCTAATCTCAATGTAAAGCGCATTCTTTTAATTTTATTTAACCTGGAGTCACATTGAGATTAAAAACCTATTTTACAAGAGAGCCCTGTAATAAACAATAAAACAACATACACATGTATTTTATTTTTATTAAACAGGCAGGTCAGTTAAGAACAAATTCTTATTTACAATGACAGCCTCCCTACAGGGTCAGGCCCTGGAGCAAATTAGGGTTAAGTGCTTTGCTCAAGGACACATCGACAGGTTTTTCACCTTGTCGGCTCGGTGATTCGAACCAGCGTCCTTTCAGTTAACACTCTAACCGCTAGGCTACCTGCCGCCCTTATAAAACAATATAATTCTGCACACAATAACAAAATAAACATATTTAATAAAAGCAATCACATTCAACTACATAGAGGTCCTCAATCAATAATTTAAATGCCTGAGTGGCACCAGAACATCTAACTGCAGTGAACTCAAAATCTGTGGAGACTGAAGGGATCTCTAGCGTTATCCACTCCTGAGAACGGGTTTGGTAACTTATGATTCTTAACTAAATTAATGAAGTTACATATGAAGGTAGTTTCTGTAAGATTGTAAATAAATAAGAGAATGCAGCTCTCTTACAGACAGAGAGGTCCCTCCCACATTTTTCTACAGACTCCTGTGATAAAACGTATTGTGGAATGGTAGACTTCGTCCAAGGGTTTTAAAACAGAGGTTGCTGCATGCATGTAAACAACATCACCAAAATCCAGTACAGGGAGAAGCGTTGTTTGAACAATCTTTCTCCTATTTTCAATATTAAGGCATGATTTATTTCGATATAAAAAAAAACAATCTTGGATCTTAGCTTCTTAGTCAGATTTTCTATATGCGTTACGAAGGACAACTTGTGATCCATCCAGACACCCAGGTACTTACATTGAGAAACAAGCTCAATAAAGGCGCCATTTATAGCGCAAATATGCAGGTTGAACATTCGTGACCTAGAGAACAGAATGAGCTTGGGTTTACTTGTAGTCAACACTGGTTTAAGATCTGTAAGTGATTCCCGAATTGAATCAGTCATGCTGAAGTTCATGAATGTCCTGCTGCACTGAGGTGACACAGGAATACAAACCTGTCATCTGCATAGAGATGAATGTTACAAGTATTAACAGTGTTTGCTATTGTCATTAATATACAAGGGGGACAATAATGGACCCATCATCGAACCCTGAGGAACACCTTTTTGAATCTCAAGAAATTCAGATTTAACTGTCAAGATGGCCTGAGTTCTGTCGCTAAAATAATTATGTAGATAGATAGATAGATAGATACTTTATTAATCCCCCGAGGGGGAAATTGTATATCCCAGGCCTATTCTTGATAACTTCTAAAGCAAAACAGAATGATCAGTGTCTGAACTCACACCATAATGCTTTGTCTTAGCCTCTAGACTGCTATGTTCTCTGGTGTAATGCACGGTAATGACCCAGCAGCATTGTGGTCCTGGGACTAGGCCATTAGGAAAATGAAGACTGGTGCGGGACAGGAGCAATGTGACAGTGCTGTAGTTGTGCCTGTTAATCCTGACTGTACCTCAGTTTACAGTTTATCTTGACAATACCTTTTGTGGTCTGATAAATTGCTGTATCTGTTTAATCCAGACCGAAGGTACGATATCTCTGTGGTCTGTGATGGCGTTGGCTTGGCATGACAAGTGGTGTATATGTACATTTTAATCCAGACACAGCATGAATGAACACTCCGTGGTCGGGGGCCATCAACACCGACGGTGTCACCTGTGACCCAATACAGTGTCTGATGTGACCCAGTGCCGTGTCTCCTCTGACCCAATGCAGTGATCTATTAATTTCCAGACTTAAGAATTTGTTCATAACTGACTTGCCTAGTTAAATATTTTTTTTAAATCTACATATTATTATTATTATTATTATTATTATTATTATTATTATTATTTCCAGACAGGGTGCAAAGAATCCCTTATCAACACCAAAACCCTGTCTTGTAACTGAAACCAATAGAACTCTACCGTTAAGAACACAGGTTCTCTTTTTTTGTACGCTGGTGAGATATTCTAAAAGCCCAACAGTGCTGCACGGTGGTGATGTCACTGTGACATGTTTCTACAGAAGACTAGTTAATCGACAGTCGGTGGTTGTGGAGTTGAGATGTTGTGAAGGCATGGCAGTTTGTAATGTACAGACTGGGAGGTGTTGACAGTTCAAACACTTGAATATAAATCATATAAATATCACTGAAGTTGTGAAAATTATGATAATGCCCTTTCAGTGTAAGAGCTTTTTGGAAAATAATTTCTGGAATTTCAGCCTGTTCAGGTGGGATGGAGTTTTTGGCCCAGAGCATGGCCTCACGATCTGATTTATTCTGACCAATGACCAGTTATCATGACTCTTATCAAAATGAAAAGTCTGCTTTAGAGTCTAGACAATCATATCTGCCAATCAGGGCTGTGTATGTAAATATCTTTACATTCGTGTCAACACGATCAGACTGAGAATTTAATGGAAAAAGGTGGTTCAGGGAAATAAATTATTACAAATATATTAAATAAACGCACACAGTGATTTCTGAGACATACCAGTGATTATTTAAAGTAGTAGACAGTAGGGCATGTGGGCATAAACTCTTTTTTTTTAAAATTTTTAATGCGTTTCTGTACGTCTCTGTCTCTGTAGGAGCGCAGTGGGCCAGACTCCCAGGAGGTGAAGGAGAAGGAGAGCGAGGCAGCTACAAAGGTTGCAACCCCTGAACCTGATGTAGAGGCCATCACCAAGACAGTCACCAGCACTCTCTCCATGCAGGAGTACTTTGCCCAGCGGATGGCTCTGCTGAAAAAGGGACGTGGTGAGGCTCCCACTGCAACCTCATCACCAGAGAGCAGTGATACGCGGCAAGTCCCGGCTGATTTTGTCACTGACGACACAGAGGAACTCACATCGAAGAAGAAGAAGAAGAAGACGAGAAAGAGAGAGAGGGAAGAGGAGGAAGGGGTGGAGTGTGTCGTAGCTCCCGTGTCGGAGGAGTGCCAGAAGAAGAAGAAGAAGAAGAAGAAAAAGCGGGCGGAGAAAGAGGTGTTGGCTGAAGACTGCAGCGCCACCACTGGTGTGGAGCAGAACTGCGAGGATTACCAAACTGCAGACTTAACAGAGTCTGAGGTTGTAAACAAGAAAAGGAGGAATCAGGAGGAAGAGGAGGTGATCGTGGTAAAGGACAAGAAGAAGAAGAAGAAGAAGAAGAAGAGAGAACATCAAGATTAGATCTGAATAGTTTGTAGAACTCTAGAACTGTCTTCTCAGAGTGTGCACCCTATTCCCTATGTAGTGCACTACCCCATATGGCTCTGGTAGAAAGTAGTGCACTATATAGAGAATAGGGTGCCATTTGGGATGCGCAATAGTCCTCAGGTTTCTCTGCTACAGTACAGTAGGCCTCTGGTCATACACAGAGTGACAGTTTGGACTGAATATCTGCTGTAAATAATATAGGAAGGCTTACCTTTCTGAAGCCATGCAGGATGACTGAAGCTTTCATCATGATCATTGTGACCCTATGTAGTCTCTGTTCCATATAGTCTCCCTGTAGTCTCTGTTCCATATAGTCTCCCTGTAGTCTCTGTTCCATATAGTCTCCCTGTAGTCTCTGTTCCATATAGTCTCCCTGTAGTCTCTGTTCCATATAGTCTCCCTGTAGTCTCTGTTCCATATAGTCTCCCTGTAGTCTCTGTTCCATATAGTCTCCCTGTAGTCTCTGTTCCATATAGTCTCCCTGTAGTCTCTGTTCCATATAGTCTCCCTGTAGTCTCTGTTCCATATAGTCTCCCTGTAGTCTCTGTTCCATATAGTCTCCCTGTAGTCTCTGTTCCATATAGTCTCCCTGTAGTCTCTGTTCCATATAGTCTCCCTGTAGTCTCTGTTCCATATAGTCTCCCTGTAGTCTCTGTTCCATATAGTCTCCCTGTAGTCTCTGTTCCATATAGTCTCCCTGTAGTCTCTGTTCCATATAGTCTCCCTGTAGTCTCTGTTCCATATAGTCTCCCTGTAGTCTCTGTTCCATATAGTCTCCCTGTAGTCTCTGTTCCATATAGTCTCCCTGTAGTCTCTGTTCCATATAGTCTCCCTGTAGTCTCTGTTCCATATAGTCTCCCTGTAGTCTCTGTTCCATATAGTCTCCCTGTAGTCTCTGTTCCATATAGTCTCCCTGTAGTCTCTGTTCCATATAGTCTCCCTGTAGTCTCTGTTCCATATAGTCTCCCTGTAGTCTCTGTTCCATATAGTCTCCCTGTAGTCTCTGTTCCATATAGTCTCCCTGTAGTCTCTGTTCCATATAGTCTCCCTGTAGTCTCTGTTCCATATAGTCTCCCTGTAGTCTCTGTTCCATATAGTCTCCCTGTAGTCTCTGTTCCATATAGTCTCCCTGTAGTCTCTGTTCCATATAGTCTCCCTGTAGTCTCTGTTCCATATAGTCTCCCTGTAGTCTCTGTTCCATATAGTCTCCCTGTAGTCTCTGTTCCATATAGTCTCCCTGTAGTCTCTGTTCCATATAGTCTCCCTGTAGTCTCTGTTCCATATAGTCTCCCTGTAGTCTCTGTTCCATATAGTCTCTGTATAATGAGCTTTGATGAATTGATATTAGACAGCCATTCTAATACAGGACAGGAGCCCTTATAGAAATGGACTGATGTGTGTTTGATATCATAATAATGTGTTCTCTTTTTAATCAGATGAATTCAAGCTGTCAGTGTTCCTGATCAATAAATCAAACGCAATGACAACAGTGTTTTTCTATATTGGCTTTTTGCTACATACATCCAGTACCAAGGCCTACATGCTGTCCACATTGGATTTGCTTTAGTGCATATGTTAATGTGCAGTACCAGTCAAAAGTTTTGATGGTTTTTGCAACAGTACTTGAAGAAAATTTAAAAGTTCATGAAATGTTCTGTATTGACTGACCTTCATGTCTTAAAGTAATGATGGACAGTTGTTTCTCTTTGCTTATTTAGCTGTTCTTGACATAATATGGACTTGGTATTTTACCAAATAGAGCTATCTTCTGTATACCACCCCTACCTTGTCACAACACAACTGATTGGCTCAAGCGCATTGGGAAGGAAAGAAATTCCACAAATCAACTTTTAACAAGGCACACCTGTTAATTGAAATGCATTCCAGATGACTACCTCATGAAGCTGGTTGAGAGAATGCCAAGGTTATTTACATTGACCTCCACCATGAAACTGATTGAGATCAAATAATTGGCATGCTGCAAGTGTAGTTTTGACATGTGGAATGCCTCACTTGGTGTTTGAGGGTATTCAAAATACCACATTTTCTTCAGACAATATGTGTGGGCATAGGCAGACATTTTAATTGGAGGATGCATTTTATGCATAGGCCTATTCTACAATGATATTCAATTGGCTACATCTGTCGTACAAACTTTGATGAATAATGACCTAATTTAAATGTGTATTGCTCTCCGGCACCTAAACAAGTAGCACTACACCATGAGCTGGGCTACACTGTCCCTCGAATGTCCCGCAATATCATCCTGTTGTCCTGCCTTCAGGCATTTTAAATATGGTCACAGGACATAGAAGACACCTACACAAAGAAGAAACCTGCTTCCTGGCTGAGACTGACCATCATGTCTCCTCTCTGGTTCCTGGCTGAGACTGACCATCATGTCTCCTCTCTGCTTCCTGGCTGAGACTGACCATCATGTCTCCTCTCTGCTTCCTGGCTGAGACTGACCATCATGTCTCCTCTCTGCTTCCTGACTGAGACTGACCATCATGTCTCCTCTCTGCTTCCTGACTGAGACTGACCATCATGTCTCCTCTCTGGTTCCTGGCTGAGACTGACCATCATGTCTCCTCTCTGCTTCCTGGCTGAGACTGACCATCATGTCTCCTCTCTGCTTCCTGGCTGAGACTGACCATCATGTCTCCTCTCTGCTTCCTGACTGAGACTGACCATCATGTCTCTCTCTCTGCATTCTGGCTGAGACTGCCTACATGTCCCTCTGCAGCCTGACTGTATATATAGCCTGACTAAGACTGCCTACATGCATCTGACTTGTTCAACTACACTCTGATCAAACCAACACTGTTCGAGGCTTTACACCTTCATCACAAGACAGTGTTGTTGCGCAAAATGAGATGCAGCAGCATCTAGATGTGTGTGCAACCAAAGTTCAACATTCACCTTCTGCTACCATTTCTGTCAAGCCGTCTTCGCATACAGTTTGATGCAGATGTTTCGATAAATCCAATGTATGCACCATAAAGAACGCACTGCAACTGCCGCTGCAACGCAAACGCAGCGTTCCTTTGGAAATGTAATGTACTTCTGTTGTAAACACTGTCAGTGTGATCGAGGCGTTACAGGCATAAACGGCAACGTGTTTTCAAAACGCAAGATACTTGAATATACTACCATTTACACCTGCGTTTTGAGCTAAAAGTCATTCATGTTAGCAGTCAATATCAACTAGGGACATCATGTCACATCATCACTTCTCTGGAGTCTAAAGCAAGCAGGATCATACCTGTACATAGCGGAGGTTGCAGAATCAGATGGAAAGCAAGATCTGTCTGTAGCCTTTTTCTTCTTCACAAACATCGTAATTATTTGCTCAGAATATGTTACATCTTCATCCCATAAGAATTGAAGGTAGTGGGTCGTTACATCTATCTTTAGATATACAGTATACCCAGGACCCACCATTGAGGTAGGCCTACTCTACCCACCCAAACTCGTTATGTCTGAAATATTAAAATGATCAATGAAATCACCAGGACGCTGATTTGGCGCGTCTGCATCCCATTCACCTCTTTACCGAATCTATCCCGATTACCTGCTGGGTGTAGGTTTGAGATTGTAGCCTACTATGAATTAAAATGGTACGTGTATACATGAAGTCACAGTTTCCAAACCAAGGCCATGATTTAGGATTTTGAGGCAGGAATAAGGAACTCCTATTGACACTACAGAGAGAACAGGAATTTGACGGCCGATGTCCCTTGAACTCTTAATCTTAATAATTAATTGTTAGCTGGATGTCCTTCATTTTATAACATTTATCACCAAGTTTGCGAGGTATCTATCTATCTATCTATCTATCTATCTATCTATCTATCTATCTAATGGTCAATCATGAAAGTCAAACAAATGGAAAAGGTCTTTTCTACGGCCTAATAGAGGCCTTTCGCAGCGTCATGCATCTAAAGGAAAGGTAAGGTGGGATACCTAGTCGGTTGTACAACTGAATGCATTCAACTGAAATGCGTCTTCCGCATTGAACCCCACCCTCTCTGATTATTGGCATGTGTGAAAGCCTTTCAATTTGCCTTATTACTTATCTTACGGTTTACTGAAATAACATCACTGTCAATAGATAACCTACATTAAGGCAATATGAATAATATAATCATTTGAAAAAATTATGTAAAAATCTTAAACAGTGTAATGCCATTGGGGGGAATAAAAGTTATTATATTCTATCAAATGACAGTGAAGATGACAGCTAAGAACCAATTAGGACTGTATATCTTTTCCGGTTACTGGCCCAACACCCTCACCGCTAGACTACCAGGGGCTGACAAGGTCGTTCTGCCCTCAACAAGGCAGTTAACCTACTGTTCCCCGGTAGGCCGTCATTGTAAATAAGAATTGTTTCTTAACTGACTTGCCTGTTTAAATAAAATAATATAATAGGCCTAGCCTATTAAAGCTGTTTTGGTGTATGGCGTTATTTATTAGTAAATGGTGGTGAAATGTCCCTCGCCCTTTTTTTCCTCCTCGCAGGCAGGTTTCAAGTTGCAATCAAGGAGGAGCTGAGAGTCCTCGGTGGCTGCTGTTGGAACCTGTTCCTCAAATATAAAGAGCTGTTTGCCTTCTAACCGCAAGCAAATACTGAATCACAACCTCATAGGAGGGGATCAGAAACCATACACACGGTTCTTCTCGTAACCAAAAGTGGCAACCATTGTAGCCTAGACTACTAGCCTACAGCTCAAACAATGTAGTCAGTTGAAGAGTCAGGTCGTTACAAACCAATTATTTATTCTAAGAAAGTGCAATATATTTTATGGAAGGGATTTCTTAAGGACCATCTCAGTGTAATATCGTCTAGTGAATTGAGAGCAACTGAAGTGTCGTTGCGAGAGCGGAGAGCGCACAGAGAGGGAGGATGGCTGCAATGATCAGTGCTTACTCGGCTTGGCCGGAGAGCTTTGAGGGCTCCTCGGGAGATGGGGACGTGCCCGACGGACACGGCTCACACAGAACTCCCGTAGAGAAGGCGACGGAGCCGCGCATCAGACGGCCCATGAATGCGTTCATGGTCTGGGCTAAAGACGAGAGGAAGCGACTGGCTGTCCAAAACCCAGACCTTCACAACGCAGAGCTCAGTAAGATGCTGGGTGAGATGAACGTTTATGTTTACGGAGATATTTCATATTCATAGATACAATATTTAGGATATGATTATCATTATGCTACACCCAGGCTCTGGCCTATGTCAAATCAGCCTACAACTTTTCAAGGTAGTTGAGAAAATAAATGAGGTATTCAACTTTAGCCTAAAGTATATCAATAACATATAATCGATCCCAAAAATGTAAACTACTTAGTTTCTTGAGCATCATCCATATAGGTTCATATAGGTTCATGTAGGTTCATATAGGTTCATATAGGTTCATACAGGTTCAGTAAATTAATGAGTGGACGTTGCTAATTCGATTAAAAGACAATCAATCTCATTGCACAAAAGTTCTCTTAAATGTAGGTAGTTTCTCAAGAGGCCTGCGGGTCACTTGGATTAGTGCGTAAATCTCAACGTGCGCCCTTTGCACTTCGTTATTGTCTGTTTTCCGTCACTCACAATTATATTTCGTTCATAAAATATATAAAAACAGACAAACTATATTAGGCAGTAAAATGTAAATACATATTTGCTAATTTTGAAACATTTTTAAAGCATAGGCCTTTCCATTCCCTTTGAACTGACGGGGATGAATTTTTGAGTTTCAAAATAAAGACTTACATTTTGACTTATTTGTTGCTTTTTTGTTAAAACTAGGTTACCTTTCGGTACAACTGGTTGTTCGTTATTCTCTTCAAATTATTGAATGAGTCCTTTAGTATCTTCCTCTTAATTATACATAATTATAGCCCGTATTACTGCGTGAATAGAGAATACATAATTATAGCCCGTATTACTGCGTGAATAGAGAATACATAATTATAGCCCGTATTACTGCGTGAATAGAGAATACATAATTATAGACCGTATTACTGCGTGAATAGAGAATACATAATTATAGACCGTATTACTGCGTGAATAGAGAATACATGTTTTCCCTTTACGCAATATTCAGTTAAATGTTTTTACATGGACTTAAATACTTGTTTCAGTATAAGGTATCCTGTCGCAGAATCCCCTTTGCTATTATTACTATTCCACAACGGAATATGGTGAATAATTTAGTTTCAACCAGACTGAATTAACAATTTGGTATGTGTGTTAGGCTATGCATTTAAAATACATTTTTATAAATTAATTTAAAAAGCGAGTTCTTCAGTGAGGTTTTGTGAGGCTACCTTTTTACCATGAAACACAGATACAACTGATCACCATGAGAGAGAGTTGAACTGATCACCATGAGAGAGAGTTGAACTGATCACCATCAGAGAGAGTTCAACTGATCACCATGAGAGAGAGTTTATACTTTATTTAGATAAAAACCATGAAAGGGAAATTGACAATGTTTTCCTCAAATATATTTTTTTGTTCAATTCCTCCTAAATAAGAAAAAGGCATTCAGAAAAGACATCTTGTGGAAATTAGATTTGATGTCACTAGATGTTCATAAATTATCTTCAAGATAATTCTCAACAATTGAAGGTGCTTTTTATCTGAATGCAACAGCTATGTCATAATAACTCATGAACAAAACACACCATTTGGTTTAACAGGAGCTTTTGCTCTCTGTACATCCTTTAAAAGAATAACCTCCATTGAAAAATAAAATAAGTGCTATTTTGGATGTTAAACTCATTCTAAAAATGTAGAAACTCCAGCACATTGGTGATCTTGGATGTTAAACTCATTCTAAAAATGTAGAAACTCCAGCACATTGGTGATCTTGGATGTTAAACTCATTCTAAAAATGTAGAAACTCCAGCACATTGGTGATCTTGGATGTTCCACAAACATTTAAATGAATTACAAATTCCGTTGCTTATTGTGGATGCTAAACTAATCCCAGCTCTGTGTTTCACACACTCATTTTTCAGTCAACTAATATGTCTTTAAAAGTTTCCTTCCATCAAACATTAACAACAAAATAAGTAATTGATTATTATTGATTGATAAGACTATTGTGGACAATAAATGAATCTAAGTCCTATTGTTTCTTAATTCCAGGTAAGTCGTGGAAGGCCCTGACCCCCCCTCAGAAGCGTCCGTACGTGGAGGAGGCCGAGAGGCTGCGGGTACAGCACATGCAGGATTATCCCAACTACAAGTACCGCCCTCGCCGCAAGAAACAGCTAAAACGCATCTGTAAACGTGTGGACCCCGTGTTCCTACTGGGCAGCCTGGCGGACCCCGACCCCCGGGGCCTCTGCCACCCCTTGGGTTTGGATAAGGACGAGGACGGGGTTAGGGGTGGTGATGGAGGTGTTGGGTTCTCGACCCTCTCTTCCCCCAGCCCAGGGCCTCTACCTGGGGTTAGATCCTTCAGAGACATACCGTCCAGCTCCAGTTCCAACAGCTTCGACACCTATCCCTACGGCCTCCCCACCCCGCCTGAGATGTCCCCTCTGGATCATGCTCTGGACCACGACCACCCCTCCTACTACCCTTCCTCCTCCTCCTCTTCCTCCTCCTCGTCCGTCTCCTGCCCCGAGGAGCGCCACCAGCACCACCAGCGTCAGGGTCAGACTCCCGGAGGTGGAGGTGGAGGTCACATGTGCCTCAGTCCTCCGCCATAC
>CM042412.1:2006046-2016046 GCA_023634145.1 Thymallus thymallus
AAGTCTGTAATTTTTATCATAGGTACTCTTCAACTGTGAGAGACGGAATCTAAAACAAAAATCCAGAAAATCACATTGTATGATTTTTAAGTAATTAATTTGCATTTTATTGCATGACATAAGTATTTGATACATCAGAAAAGCAGAACTTATTATTTGGTACAGAAACTTTTGTTTGCAATTACAGAGATCATACGTTTCCTGTAGTTCTTGACCAGGTTTGCACACACTGCAGCAGGGATTTTGGCCCACTCCTCCATACAGATCCTTCAGGTTTCGGGGCTGTCGCTGGGCAATACAGACTTTCAGCTCCCTCCAAAGATTTTCTATTGGGTTCAGGTCTGGAGACTGGCTAGGCCACTCCAGGACCTTGAGATGCTTCTTACGGAGCCACTCCTTAGTTGCCCTGGCTGTGTGTTTCGGGTCATTGTCATGCTGGAAGACCCAGCCACGACCCATCTGCAATGCTCTTACTGAGGGAAGGATGTTGTTGGCCAAGATTTCGCGATACATGGCCCCATCCATCCTCCCCTCAATACGGTGCAGTCGTCCTGTCCCCTTTGCAGAAAAGCATCCCCAAAGAATGATGTTTTCACCTCCATGCTTCACGGTTGGGATGGTGTTCTTGGGGTTGTACTCATCCTTCTTCTTCCTCCAAACACGGCGAGTGGAGTTTAGACCAAAAAGCTCTATTTTTGTCTCATCAGACCACATGACCTTCTCCCATTCCTCCTCTGGATCATCCAGATGGTCATTGGCAAACTTCAGATGGGCCTGGACATGCGCTGGCTTGAGCAGGGGGACCTTGAGTGCGCTGCAGGATTTTAATCCATGACGGCGTAGTGTGTTACTAATGGTTTTCTTTGAGACTGTGGTCCCAGCTCTCTTCAGGTCATTGACCAGGTCCTGCCGTGTAGTTCTGGGCTGATCCCTCACCTTCCTCATGATCATTGATGCCCCACGAGGTGAGATCTTGCATGGTGCCCCAGACCGAGGGAGATTGACCGTCATCTTGAACTTCTTCCATTTTCTAATAATTGCGGCAACAGTTGTTGCCTTCTCACCAAGCTGCTTACCTATTGTCCTGTAGCCCATCCCAGCCTTGTGCAGGTCTACAATTTTATCCCTGATGTCCTTACACAGCTCTCTGGTCTTGGCCATTGTGGAGAGGTTGGGATCTGTTTGATTGAGTGTGTGGACAGGTGTCTTTTATACAGGTAACGAGTTCAAACAGGTGCAGTTAATACAGGTAATGAGTGGAGAACAGGAGGGCTTCTTAAAGAAAAACTAACAGGTCTGTGAGAGCCGGAATTCTTACTGTTTGGTAGGTGATCAAATACTTATGTCATGCAATAAAATGCAAATTAATTATTTAAAAATCATACAATGTGATTTTCTGGATTTGTTGTTTTAGATTCCGTCTCTCACAGTTGAAGTGTACCTATGATACAAATTACAGACCTCTACATGCTTCGTAAGTAGGAAAACCTGCAAAATCGGCAGTGTATCAAATACTTGTTCTCCCCACTGTAACCACACGCCGACATACACAGACTAACATCAAGGGGATATGGACATATTTTGGATCGTTTGTATACTATATACTGTATACTGTATACTGTATAATACTATATATACTATATATACACTGGGGGCCAAAAGTTTGGAATATTACTCATTCAAGGGTTTTTCTTATTTGCACAATTTTTTACATTGTAGAATAAAAGTGAAGACATCAAAACTATGACATAACACATATGGAATCATGTAGTAACCAAAAAAGTGTTAAACAAATCAAAATATATTTTATATTTGAGATTCTTCAAATAGCCACCCTTTGCCTTGATGGCAGCTTTGCACACTCTTGGCATTCACCAATAAGAAGAAGAGACTTGCTTGGGCCAAGAAAATTTGAGATTTCTGGTTCCAACCTCAACCAAATTTAGATGGTTTGGGATGAGTTGGACCGCAGTGAAGGAAAAGCAGCCATCTAGTGCTCAGCATATGTGGGAACTCCTTCAAGACTGATGGAAAAGCATTCCAGGTGAAGCTGGTTGAGAGAATGCCAAGAGCGTGCAAAGCTGCCATCAAGGCAAAGGGTGGCTATTTGAAGAATCTCAAATCAAATCAAATATTTTGATTTGTTTAACACTTTTTTGGTTACTACATGATTCCATATGTGTTATGTCATAGTTTTGATGTCTTCACTTTTATCCTACATTGTAAAAAATTGTGCAAATAAAGAAAAACCCTTGAATGAGTAATATTCCAAACTTTTGGCCCCCAGTGTATATGATATTCTAATAAAGAAAGAAAGAGATAAAGACTGTTTGCTATCAGAATGTTGTTGCACTGAGGGCAAAAATAGTGTTGTTATTGATAAAATTATCAATCACAATACTGGTAATGATATTCTGTCAGTGATGTTGATACACTGGTTACTGGTAATGACATTCTGTCAGTGATGTTGATACACTATCTACTGGTAATGACATTCTGTCAGTGATGTTGATTCACTGGTTACTGGTAATGATATTCTGTCAGTGATGTTGATTCACTGGTTACTGGTAATGATATTCTGTCAGTGATGTTGATTCACTGGTTACTGGTAATGACATTCTGTCAGTGATGTTGATTCACTGGTTACTGGTAATGACATTCTGTCAGTGATGTTGATACACTGGCTACTGGTAATGACATTCTGTCAGTGATGTTGATACACTGGTTACTGGTAATGGCATTCTGTCAGTGATGTTGATACACTGGTTACTGGTAATGACATTCTGTCAGTGATGTTGATATACTGGCTACTGGTAATGACATTCTGTCAGTGATGTTGATACACTGGTTACTGGTAATGACATTCTGTCAGTGATGTTGATACACTGGTTACTGGTAATGACATTCTGTCAGTGATGTTGATACACTGGCTACTGGTAATGACATTCTGTCAGTGATGTTGATACACTGGTTACTGGTAATGATATTCTGTCAGTGATGTTGATATACTGGCTACTGGTAATGACATTCTGTCAGTGATGTTGATACACTGGTTACTGGTAATGACATTCTGTCAGTGATGTTGATACACTGGTTACTGGTAATGACATTCTGTCAGTGATGTTGATACACTGGTTACTGGTAATGACATTCTGTCAGTGATGTTGATACACTATCTACTGGTAATGACATTCCGTCAGTGTTGTTGATGCACTGGTTACTGGTAATGATATTCTGTCAGTGATGTTGATTCACTGGTTACTGGTAATGATATTCTGTCAGTGATGTTGATACACTATCTACTGGTAATGATATTCTGTCAGTGATGTTGATACACTGGTTACTGGTAATGACATTCTGTCAGTGATGTTGATACACTGGTTACTGGTAATGATATTCTGTCAGTGATGTTGATACACTATCTACTGGTAATGATATTCTGTCAGTGATGTTGATAAATAAACAAATACATCTGCATTTTCTCTCACCAATGACTGTGTCTAAAACGTTCCTAATTTCTCTCACCAATGACTGTTTCTAAAACGTTCCTAATTTCTCTCACCAATGACTGTGTCTAAAACGTTCCTAATTTCTCTCACCAATGACTGTGTCTAAAATGTTCCTAATTTCTCTCACCAATGACTGTGTCTAAAACGTTCCTAATTTCTCTCACCAATAACTGTGTCTAAAACGTTCCTAATTTCTCTCACCAATGACTGTTTCTAAAACGTTCCTAATTTCTCTCACCAATGACTGTTTCTAAAACGTTCCTCATTTCTCTCACCAATGACTGTGTCTAAAACGTTCCTCATATCTCTCACCAATGACTGTGTCTAAAACGTTCCTCATTTCTCTCACCAGTGACTGTGTCTAAAACGTTCCTAATTTCTCTCACCAATGACTGTTTCTAAAACGTTCCTCATTTCTCTCACCAATGACTGTGTCTAAAACGTTCCTCATTTCTCTCACCAATGACTGTTTCTAAAACGTTCCTAATTTCTCTCACCAATGACTGTGTCTAAAACGTTCCTAATTTCTCTCACCAATGACTGTGTCTAAAACGTTCCTCATATCTCTCACCAATGACTGTTTCTAAAACATTCCTCATTTCTCTTTCCTCCCTGAGTTCTTCTCTCTCTGATAAAAGGAATTCAGGGGGCTTTTTACAAATCCTGGAGTCTGGCACTTTAGCTCGGTGCGTCTTCCTGCGTTGTTGTTTTTTGGGACAAGCAGAGTCGTGCTCCTAGTGAAGAGGATGTGACTGCGGAGTGGTGTTTCCTGCCTGATAAGACCTGAGCATCAGGATGTTTGGGGTCGGCTGGGTCGGCTGGGCCGCAGCAGTAAAGAGGGGAGGGGAACCCATTGGTCAGTACGGAGGATAGAGAGGAGGAGGGGAACCCATTGGTCAGTACGGAGGATAGAGAGGAGGAGGGGAACCCATTGGTCAGTACGGAGGATAGAGAGGAGGAGGGGAACCCATTGGTCAGTACGGAGGATAGAGAGGAGGAGGGGAACCCATTGGTCAGTACGGAGGATAGAGAGGAGGAGGGGAACCCATTGGTCAGTACGGAGGATAGAGAGAAGGAAACAGGGACTTCTTACATCCCATGTGTTTATCGGGGGGCCTTGTTGACCTGGCTGGCTAGCTCAACAAGCCTCGGCCACACACACAAATGTGGACACACACGGCTGGCCAGACACCAACTTTTTACAGATCAGTCTGAACTGACCTCTGATATCAGTTATTATTATGAACTGACCTCTGATATCAGTTATTATTATGAACTGACCTCTGATATCAGTTATTATTATGAACTGACCTCTGATATCAGATATTATTATGAACTGACCTCTGATATCAGATATTATTATGAACTGACCTCTGATATCAGATATTATTATGAACTGACCTCTGATATCAGATATTATTATGAACTGACCTCTGATAAGAAAGAATATCCGTCCCCAAGACCAGAACACTTATAGTTAAACACGTGTCCAGTTAGGACTCTCCTTCCCAGTACCAGTACATGCTTCTAATAAATCTACACCACACAGCTCTACACAGCTACAAGTATCACCATCTACCCTATTCTCTATATCGGACCTGGTCGAAGGTATTGCACTATGTAGGGAATAGGATGCCATTTGAGATGCAGGTTCCCTACACTACAGCACTTTGCTCATGCTGAATCTGATAAAGTCCAACGGAATGACAACATTAATCAAATGCCAGAGTTTAGAGCTGCAGCACCGCTGTGCTCTCTCTGACAGGACTGAGATCCTGAGGTCCTTCTGGCAGGCTCGCTGACTCTGTCAAGGGTCCATTACCACTCTGTTAGGGGGAGACAGTTGACCCCAGGCAGGCGTCTGTGACTGACTGCAGCCTCAGCCCCAGCACCTACAGGGTCAGCGTACACTCTTAGAAAAAAGGGTTATTCGGCTGTCCCCATAGGAGAACCCTTTTTGGTTCCAGGTAAAACCCTTCTTAGATCCATGTAGAACCCTCTGTGGAAACTTCTTCAAAGTTTTCTCCTATGGGGACAGTGTGTAGGGCTCCGTGTGTAGGGCTCCGTAACATGTTGTCATGTTGTGTTGCTACCATGGTGTCCTGTTGTGCTGCTACCATGTTGTTATGTTGTGCTGCTACCATGTTGTCATGTTGTGCTGCTACCATGTTGTCATGTTGTGCTGCTACCATGTTGTCATGTTGTGCTGCTACCATGTTGTCATGTTGTGCTGCTACCATGTTGTCATGTTGTGCTGCTACCATGTTGTCATGTTGTCCTGCTACCATGTTGTCATGTTGTGCTGCTACCATGTTGTTATGTTGTGTTGCTACCATGTTGTCATGTTGTGCTGCTACCATGTTGCCATGTTGTGCTGCTACCATGTTGTCATGTTGTGCTGCTACCATGTTGTTATGTTGTGTTGCTACCATGTTGTTATGTTGTGTTGCTACCATGTTGTTATGTTGTGTTGCTACCATGTTGTCATGTTGTGCTGCTACCATGTTGTCATGTTGTGTTTCTATCATGTTGTTATGTTGTGCTGCTACCATGTTGTCATGTTGTGCTGCTACCATGTTGTCATGTTGTGTTTCTATCATGTTGTTATGTTGTGCTGCTACCATGTTGTCATGTTGTGTTTCTATCATGTTGTTATGTTGTGCTGCTACCATGTTGTCATGTTGTGCTGCTACCATGTTGTTATGTTGTGTTGCTACCATGTTGTTATGTTGTGTTGCTACCATGTTGTTATGTTGTGTTGCTACCATGTTGTCATGTTGTGCTGCTACCATGTTGTCATGTTGTGTTTCTATCATGTTGTTATGTTGTGCTGCTACCATGTTGTCATGTTGTGCTGCTACCATGTTGTCATGTTGTGTTTCTATCATGTTGTTATGTTGTGCTGCTACCATGTTGTCATGTTGTGTTTCTATCATGTTGTTATGTTGTGCTGCTACCATGTTGTCATGTTGTGCTGCTACCATGTTGTCATGTTGTGCTGCTACCATGTTGTTATGTTGTGTTGCTACCATGTTGTCATGTTGTGCTGCTACCATGTTGTTATGTTGTGCTGCTACCATGTTGTTATGTTGTGCTGCTACCATGTTGTTATGTTGTGTTGCTACCATGTTGTTATGTTGTGTTGCCACCATGTTGTCATGTTGTGTTTCTTCCATGCTGTGTTGTCATGTGTTTCTGCCATGCTATGTGGTTGTCTTAGGTCTCTCTTTATGTAGTGTTGTTTTGTCTCTCTGTATGTAGTGTTGTGGTGTCTCTCTGTATGTAGTGTTGTGGTGTCTCTCTGTATGTAGTGTTGTGGTGTCTCTCTGTATGTAGTGTTGTGGTGTCTCTCTGTATGTAGTGTTGTGGTGTCTCTCTTTATGTAGTGTTGTGGTGTCTCTCTGTATGTAGTGTTGTGGTGTCTCTCTTTATGTAGTGTTATGGTGTCTCTGTATGTAGTGTTGTGGTGTCTCTCTGTATGTAGTGTTGTGGTGTCTCTCTGTATGTAGTGTTGTGGTGTCTCTCTGTATGTAGTGTTGTGGTGTCTCTCTGTATGTAGTGTTGTGGTGTCTCTCTGTATGTAGTGTTGTGGTGTCTCTCTGTATGTAGTGTTGTGGTGTCTGTATGTAGTGTTGTGGTGTCTCTCTGTATGTAGTGTTGTGGTGTCTCTCTGTATGTAGTGTTGTGGTGTCTCTCTGTATGTAGTGTTGTGGTGTCTCTCTGTATGTAGTGTTGTGGTGTCTGTATGTAGTGTTGTGGTGTCTCTCTGTATGTAGTGTTGTGGTGTCTCTCTGTATGTAGTGTTGTGGTGTCTCTCTGTATGTAGTGTTGTGGTGTCTCTGTATGTAGTGTTGTGGTGTCTCTCTGTATGTAGTGTTGTGGTGTCTCTCTGTATGTAGTGTTGTGGTGTCTCTCTGTATGTAGTGTTGTGGTGTCTCTCTTTATGTAGTGTTGTGGTGTCTCTCTTTATGTAGTGTTGTGGTGTCTCTCTTTATGTAGTGTTGTGGTGTCTCTCTGTATGTAGTGTTGTGGTGTCTCTCTTTATGTAGTGTTGTGGTGTCTCTCTGTATGTAGTGTTGTGGTGTCTCTCGTCGTGATGTGTTTGGTCCTCTATCTGTAGGTTAGCCATCATTGTAAATAATATTTTTTTCTTAACTGACTTGCCTAGTTAAATAAAGGTTATATAAATAAATCAAATATTCCCTTTGTGTGACCTAAGTAGAGGAGTGTCACTGACTCTGAGACTGTTGGTGTTACTTCATTGGATAGGATGTGTTGACTGAGTTGTCAGGAAGCAAGGGCAAAACACTCAATGTTTCAGCTTCAATCCCTTCCCTGTTCACAGTACTCTGTCTGAAAATAACTACACCACTGTTCAGTGTTCACAGTACTCTGTCTGAAAATAACTACACCTCTGTTCAGTGTTCACAGTACTCTGTCTGAAAATAACTACACCTCTGTTCAGTGTTCACAGTACTCTGTCTGAAAATAACTACACTTCTGTTCAGTGTTCACAGTACTCTGTCTGAAAATAACTACACCTCTGTTCAGTGTTCACAGTACTCTGTCTGTAAATAACTACACCTCTGTTCAGTGTTCACAGTACTCTGTCTGAAAATAACTACACTTCTGTTCAGTGTTCACAGTACTCTGTCTGAAAATAACTACACTTCTGTTCAGTGTTCACAGTACTCTGTCTGAAAATAACTACACTTCTGTTCAGTGTTCACAGTACTCTGTCTGTAAATAACTACACTTCTGTTCAGTGTTCACAGTACTCTGTCTGGCTATAATTTACAACACAACCTTTGTTCACAGTAATCTGATAAAAACAGTCCAACCTCTGTTCAGAGTGCTCTGTGTTAGAATTCATAAACAATAACTTGTAATGTTGCATCGTTCTAGAAAGATTAAAATCTCAACTTTCTGATAAAACAGTTATAAATTGCTGAGGTGTACTTACTTCTGAGGATGTTTAAGTACACATATAAATATTATGAAAATATGAAATATATACACCGCCAATCAAAAGTTTGGAATATTACTCATTCAAGGGTTTTTCTTTATTTGTGCTATTTTTTACATTGTAGAATAAAACTAATTTTTGTTTTCATGAATTTTTACTATAGCCAGTTTTGACTTAGTGGCTGTGTTAACTAGTGACAGCCAAGAGTGGGAGAGAGTGTTAGAAGCGGTACAACCAGACCTTTTCACAGAGTGTATAGGAATTGATGCTGTGCCATTCACAGAGCGAGCTGTACACAGAAATGTCTGTCAGAACCGGTCCAGAACCGGTTCCTTAATAGCTAGTATGTCATCATCGCTAAATCCATTCCACATCAAGCTAATGATCACCATCTGCAGGAGATTTATTTGAGATATTACAAAGTCTTTCTTGTTATTCCTCAACCTGATCCAGCTGGAGCTCCCATACAGCTCTTAGATCAGTGCTGGAGAATTATGTCAAGTTGTCTGCTCTATTCTATTTTTAGCTACAGGTCCCAGATCAGCATTATGGAACCAGACTGTCTGGCAGTCTGATCTACTTCCCCTCTGTCTCATCACCTTCCTGGACAAACAAACAACACCCTCTCCTTTCCTCTCCTCCACCAGGCTAATGCAGGCTAATAGCTACCATATCTGACACTGACTGGATGCTGTTGCTCTGTTGAGTGGATGGATCTGGTCCAGGACAGCTTTGCTGAGTAGATAGGGCCTGGGTCTGAACCAGGACAGCTATGTTGAGTAGATAGGGCCTGGGTCTGAACCAGGACAGCTATGTTGAGTGGATGGGGCCTGGGTCTGGACTAGGACAGCTGTGTTGAGTAGATATGGCCTGGGTCTGGACTAGGACAGCTGTGTTGAGTGGATAGGGCCTGGGTCTGGTTTAGGATAGCTGTGTTTAGATAGGGCCTGGGTCCGATCCAGGACAGCTGTGTTGAGTGGATAGGCCCTGGTTCTGGGTCTGATCCAGGACAGCTGTGTTGAGTAGATAGGGCCTGGTTCTGGGTCTGATCCAGGACAGCTGTGTTGAGTAGATAGGGCCTGGTTCTTGGTCTGATCCAGGACAGCTGTGTTGAGTGGATAGGCCCTGGTTCTGGGTCTGATCCAGGACAGCTGTGTTGAGTAGATAGGGCCTGGTTCTTGGTCTGATCCAGGACAGCTGTGTTGAGTAGATAGGGCCTGGTTCTGGGTCTGATCCAGGACAGCTGTGTAGAGTATTAGCCTAAGTGGTTCTCGTGGACAGAGGTGCATGGTGGTGACCTTTGTAAGTAACATCTGTGTCCCAAATGACAACCTATTCCCTACGTAGTGCACTACTTTTGACCAGAGCCCTAAAGTAGTGCCCTAAATAGGGAATAGGTTGTCATTTGGGACGCAAACCATATCCACCGGAGACATGCAGGAGGCTGTCTGTCTGGTCACTTTGTTAGGCTTGTGGACCAACGGCCGACGAGACAATCACGTCACAGCTTGGGTTGGCTAAAGGC
>CM042412.1:2021046-2076046 GCA_023634145.1 Thymallus thymallus
AGTAGTACTCTCTCAGTTTAGTAGTACTCTCTCAGTTTAGTAATACTCTCTCAGTTTAGTAGTACTCTCTCAGTGTATTAGTACTCTCAGTTTAGTAGTACTCTCTCAGTTTAGTAATACTCTCTCAGATTAGTAATACTCTCTCAGTTTTGTAGTACTCTCTCAGTTTAGTAATACTCTGATTTTAGTAATACTCTCTCAGTTTAGTAATACTCTCTGAGTTTAGTAGTACTCTCTCAGTTTAGTAGTACTCTCTCAGTTTAGTAGTACTCTCTCAGTTTAGTAGTACTCTCTGAGTTTAGTAGTACTCTCTCAGTTTAGTAATACTCTCTCAGTTTAGTAGTACTCTCTCAGTTTAGTAATACTCTCTCAGTTTAGTAGTACTCTCTCAGTTTAGTAGTACTCTCTCAGTTTAGTAATACTCTCTCAGTTTAGTAGTACTCTCTCAGTGTATTAGTACTCTCAGTTTAGTAGTACTCTCTCAGTTTAGTAATACTCTCTCAGATTAGTAATACTCTCTCAGTTTTGTAGTACTCTCTCAGTTTAGTAATACTCTGAGTTTAGTAATACTCTCTCAGTTTAGTAATACTCTCTGAGTTTAGTAGTACTCTCTCAGTTTAGTAGTACTCTCTCAGTTTAGTAGTACTCTCTCAGTTTAGTAGTACTCTCTGAGTTTAGTAGTACTCTCTCAGTTTAGTAATACTCTCTCAGTTTAGTAGTACTCTCTCAGTTTAGTAATACTCTCTCAGTTTAGTAGTACTCTCTCAGTTTAGTAGTACTCTCTCAGTTTAGTAATACTCTCTCAGTTTAGTAGTACTCTCTCAGTGTATTAGTACTCTCAGTTTAGTAGTACTCTCTCAGTTTAGTAATACTCTCTCAGATTAGTAATACTCTCTCAGTTTAGTAATACTCTCTCAGTTTAGTAGTACTCTCTCAGTTTAGTAATACTCTCTCAGTTTAGTAGTACTCTCTCAGTTTAGTAATACTCTGAGTTTATTAATACTCTCTCAGTTTAGTAATACTCTCTGAGTTTAGTAGTACTCTCTGAGTTTAGTAATACTCTCTCAGTTTAGTAATACTCTCTCAGTTTGGTAGTACTCTCTGAGTTTAGTAGTACTCTCTGAGTTTAGTAGTACTCTCTCAGTTTAGTAGTACTCTCTCAGTTTAGTAGTACTCTCTCAGTTTAGTAATACTCTCTCAGTTTATTAATACTCTCTCAGTTTAGTAGTACTCTCTCAGTTTAGTAATACTCTCTCAGTTTAGTAATACTCTCTCAGTTTAGTAGTACTCTCTCAGTTTAGTAATACTCTCTCAGTTTAGTAGTACTCTCTCAGTTTAGTAATACTCTCTCAGTTTAGTGGTACTCTCTCAGTTTAGTTATGTGGCTGGTCCTTTCATCAACCAGCAGACACAGTAATGATGTTGCTGACTGACGTTATAAGTCTGTCTGAAAGAAGCCCTTTTAGCAGCGCTGATGGACCAAGACACGCTAAGCTACTTCACCAGACTGCGCTGTTGAAAAGTTGTTGCACAGAAACTCAAAAAAGAAAACAATTGCTTTTCTCAGACACTTCCAACCGATGCACATAAACTGTCTACATGATTTAAGATTGAGTTTACATGTAATATTAGGCCATAAGTCTTCGTAGGGCTCTCTAAGTCTTCGTTGGGCTCTCTAAGTCTTCGTTGGGCTCTCTAAGTCTTCGTTGGGCTCTCTAAGTCTTCGTTGGGCTCTCTAAGTCTTCGTTGGGCTCTCTAAGTCTTCGTTGGGCTCTCTAAGTCTTCGCAGGGCTCTCAAGCCTTTCAGAGCTCGTTCATAAACTCTGATAAACAAAATAAACTGGTCTCATTTCAATCATCATCACTGTTTTGCTCTTTGTCCTCCGAAGGCTTTTATGGAAACTATGATGACTGAGAAATAAAGTTGGTTTCTACAAAACGAAAACAAAAGAATCCTCCAGTGTTGATCTGGAGATGTGGTAACGTCACCCATGACACAAAGAGGTTTCCGGAGCCTTGATCTTCAAAGCGTGTCCAAAATGGCACCTTATTCCCTACAAAGTACACTACTTTGACCAGAGCCTTATGGACCCTGGTTAAATTTAGTGCACTATAAAGGGAAGAGGGTGCTATTTGGGACACAACCCAGTGTTGACATTATAGCAGCGTTAGGGAGGAACAGAGGCAGGTGGCCTTGACGACTGGAACTGGACTGAATACTGTGCTGTCATTTCCACACTCCCCCTTCCCCTCCCCCTCACCCCTACCCCTACCCCTAACTCTAACCCTAACACTTTTTCTGTGTGGTGGTCCCTCACTTGACGTCATGGCAACAAAGGTTAGCAAGATAGCTAGCTAAGGTTAGTATGCTAGCTAGCTACCCTGACAGCTGTCAGTGCCCTAAATGTGAATGTTTCAACGGTCCACGTGGAAATCACCAGGACATTCTTTCCCACCCACAATTCATGACTACACAGTATTGGGACAGTGACTCCTTTTCTTTTGTTTTGGCTCTGTGCTCCAGCACTTTGAATTTGAAGTGACACAATGACTATGAGGTTTAGTGCACTTAGAAATTACAGCCATTTTTGTACGTAGTCCCTCCGTTTTAGGGAAACAAAAGTATTGGGACAAATCCACTTATATTAGTATTACAGTAGTAAAACGTTAAGTATTCGGTCCCATATTCATAACATGCAATGACTACATCAAGCTGGTGACTACAATGACTACATCAAGCTGGTGACTACAATGACTACATCAATCTGGTGACTGCAATGACTACATCAATCTGGTGACTACAATGACTACATCAATCTGGTGACTACAATGACTACATCAAGCTGGTGACTACAATGACTACATCAATCTGGTGACTACAATGACTACATCAAGCTGGTGACTACAATGACTACATCAATCTGGTGACTACAATGACTACATCAAGCTGGTGACTACAATGACTACATCAAGCTGGTGACTACAATGACTACATCAATCTGGTGACTACAATGACTACATCAAGCTGGTGACTACAATGACTACATCAAGCTGGTGACTACAATGACTACATCAAGCTGGTGACTACAATGACTACATCAAGCTGGTGACTACAAATGTGTTAGATCCATTTTCCCAAATCAAATGAATGTTAATTCGTGTATTGTGTCATTATGGAGTCACTTTTATTGTAAATAAGAATAGAATATGTTTCTAAACACTTCTACATTCATGTGGACAACGATGACTGAGAAAGTTACAGAATGCTAACCTCCCGTTATTGTTATAGTGAGATGTTATAGCATGTCTTGGGGGTCTGTAACTTTCTCACTCATTTCCATTTCCATTGTGCTTGGTTCAGGAAAGCCCTCTCAGTGGAGGTGGGTGGATGACGTCATCACCAGTTCCTCTGACTAACCAGTGAGGCTCAACAGGGGTCTCTGCCTCCCATGAGTCAGAGCAGCACACACACCCCACTCCACACCGACCCTGACAAGCTCCTTAAGACAGGAGACAGACCGCAGATCTTTTTGAGAGTGTGTCTGTGTTGAGGAGTGAGAGTGGGAGTGGGCAGCACGGTGATGATCAAGCACTAGCTTTCTCTTACCAGAAACACACAGCCACCACAGAGAGGGGTGAGAGAAAGGGGCGGGACAGGGGAGGTCCTGCCTGCTGTCTGTAAGCCCTCTCGTTTTGTGCTTTTAATGACTCTGTCTTCCTGCTGGAGGGGTTAGCAGTTTACAGCAATGACTCTGTCTTCCTGCTGGAGGGGTTAGCAGTTTACAGCAATGACTCTGTCTTCCTGCAGGTCTGGAGGGGTTAGCAGTTTACAGCAATGACTCTGTCTTCCTGCTGGAGGGGTTAGCAGTTTACAGCAATGACTCTGTCTTCCTGCAGGTCTGGAGGGGTTAGCAGTTTACAGCAATGACTCTGTCTTCCTGCTGGAAGAGCAAGCAGTTTACAGCAATGACTCTGTCTTCCTGCTGGAGGAGCAAGCAGTTTACAGCAATGACTCTGTCTTCCTGCAGGTCTGAAGGAGCTAGCAGTTTACAGCAATGACTCTGTCTTCCTGCAGGTCTGAAGGAGCTAGCAGTTTACAGCAATGACTCTGTCTTCCTGCAGGTCTGAAGGAGCTAGCAGTTTACAGCAATGACTGTCTTCCTGCAGGTCTGGAGGGGTTAGCAGTTTACAGCAATGACTCTGTCTTCCTGCAGGTCTGGAGGGGTTAGCAGTTTACAGCAATGACTCAAAATGTCCTTTTCTTTTCTTTGACCGTGTTCTAGTTATATTTCTGTGTCTGTGCCATTCTACCTAGCTTAGTTGATGGCACTGCTCTGGATAAGGGCGTCCATTAAGATACTTGAGTCTTGATGTTAGCCACTGCCACTGTGTAAGGGTGACGTATATTTGAGTACTGTATATACTACCTACTGTATATTCTACCTACTGTATATACTACCTACTGTATATTCTACCTACTCTAAATACTACCTACTGTATATACTACCTACTGTATATTCTACCTACTGTATATACTACCTACTGTATATACTACCTACTCTATATACTACCTACTGTATATAAGACCTACTGTATATTCTACCTACTGTATATTCTACCTACTGTCTATACTACCTACTGTATATTATACCTACTATATATTCTACTGTATATACTACCTAAGGTATATACTACCTACTGTATATACTACCTACTGTATATACTACCTACTGTATATACTACCTACTGTATATTCTACCTACTGTATATACTACCTACTGTATATACTACATACTGTATAAACTACCTACTCCATATTCTACCTACTGTATATTCTACCTACTGTATATACTACCTACTGTATATTCTACCTACTGTATATACTGCCTACTGTATATACTACCTACTGTATATACTACCTACTGTATATTCTATCTACTGTATATTCTACCTACTGTATATACTACCTACTGTATATACTACCTACTGTATATTCTACCTACTGTGTATACTACCTACTATATATACTACCTACTGTATATTCTACCTACTGTATATACTATCTACTGTGTATACTACCTACTGTATATTCTACCTACTGTATATTCTACCTACTGTATATACTACCTACTGTATATTCTACCTACTGTATATACTACCTACTGTATATACTACCTACTGTATATACTACCTACTATATATACTACCTACTGTATATACTACCTACTGTATATTCTACCTACTGTGTATACTACCTACTATATATACTACCTACTGTATATTCTACCTAAGGTATATACTACCTACTGTATATTATACCTACTATATATTCTACTGTATATACTACCTAAGGTATATACTACCTACTGTATATACTACCTACTGTATATACTACCTACTGTATATTCTACCTACTGTATATACTACCTACTGTATATACTACATACTGTATAAACTACCTACTCTATATTCTACCTACTGTATATTCTACCTACTGTATATACTACCTACTGTATATTCTACCTACTGTATATTCTACCTACTGTATATACTACCTACTGTATATACTACCTACTGTATATTCTACCTACTGTATATTCTACCTACTGTAAATACTACCTACTGTATATACTACCTACTGTATATACTGCCTACTGTATATACTGCCTACTGTATATTCTACCTACTGTGTATACTACCTACTGTATATTCTACCTACTGTATATACTACCTACTGTATATTCTACCTACTGTATATACTGCCTACTGTATATACTGCCTACTGTATATTCTACCTACTGTATATTCTACCTACTGTATATACTACCTACTGTATATTCTACCTACTGTATATACTACCTACTGTATATACTACCTACTATATATACTACCTACTGTATATACTACCTAAGGTATATACTACCTACTGTATATTCTACCTACTGTATATACTACCTACTGTATATTCTACCTACTGTATATACTGCCTACTGTATATACTGCCTACTGTATATTCTACCTACTGTATATACTACCTACTGTATATTCTACCTACTGTATATACTATCTACTGTATATTCTACCTACTGTATATACTACCTACTGTGTATACTACCTACTGTATATTCTACCTAAGGTATATACTACCTACTGTATATACTACCTACTGTATATACTACCTACTGTATATTCTACCTACTGTATATACTACCTACTGTATATACTACATACTGTATAAACTACCTACTCTATATTCTACCTACTGTATATTCTACCTACTGTATATACTACCTACTGTATATTCTACCTACTGTATATACTACCTACTGTATATACTACCTACTGTATATTCTACCTACTGTATATTCTACCTACTGTATATACTACCTACTGTATATACTACCTACTGTATATTCTACCTACTGTATATTCTACCTACTGTAAATACTACCTACTGTATATACTACCTACTGTATATACTGCCTACTGTATATTCTACCTACTGTGTATACTACCTACTGCATATTCTACCTACTGTATATACTACCTACTGTATATTCTACCTACTGTATATACTGCCTACTGTATATACTGCCTACTGTATATTCTACCTACTGTATATACTACCTACTGTATATACTACCTACTGTATATACTACCTACTATATATACTACCTACTGTATATACTACCTAAGGTATATACTACCTACTGTATATTCTACCTACTGTATATACTACCTACTGTATATTCTACCTACTGTATATACTGCCTACTGTATATACTGCCTACTGTATATTCTACCTACTGTATATACTACCTACTGTATATTCTACCTACTGTATATACTATCTACTGTATATTCTACCTACTGTATATACTACCTACTGTGTATACTACCTACTGTATATTCTACCTACTGTATATTCTACCTACTGTATATACTACCTACTGTATATTCTACCTACTGTATATACTACCTACTGTATATACTACCTACTATATATACTACCTACTGTATATACTACCTAAGGTATATACTACCTACTGTATATACTACCTACTGTATATACTACCTACTGTATATTCTACCTACTGTATATACTACCTACTGTATATACTACATACTGTATAAACTACCTACTCTATATTCTACCTACTGTATATTCTACCTACTGTATATACTACCTACTGTATATTCTACCTACTGTATATACTACCTACTGTATATACTACCTACTGTATATTCTACCTACTGTATATTCTACCTACTGTATATACTACCTACTGTATATACTACCTACTGTATATTCTACCTACTGTATATTCTACCTACTGTAAATACTACCTACTGTATATACTACCTACTGTATATACTGCCTACTGTATATTCTACCTACTGTGTATACTACCTACTGCATATTCTACCTACTGTATATACTACCTACTGTATATTCTACCTACTGTATATACTGCCTACTGTATATACTGCCTACTGTATATTCTACCTACTGTATATACTACCTACTGTATATTCTACCTACTGTATATACTATCTACTGTATATTCTACCTACTGTATATACTACCTACTGTGTATACTACCTACTGTATATTCTACCTACTGTATATTCTACCTACTGTATATACTACCTACTGTATATTCTACCTACTGTATATACTACCTACTGTATATACTACCTACTATATATACTACCTACTGTATATACTACCTACTGTATATTCTACCTACTGTGTATACTACCTACTATATATACTACCTACTGTATATTCTACCTACTGTATATTCTACCTACTGTATATACTACCTACTGTATATTCTACCTACTGTATATACTACCTACTGTATATTCTACCTACTGTATATACTACCTACTGTATATACTACCTACTGTATATTATACCTACTGTATATACTACCTACTGTATATACTACCTACTGTATATTCTACCTACTGTATATACTACCTAAGGTATATACTACCTACTGTATATTCTACCTACTGTATATACTACCTATTGTATATACTACCTACTGTATATTCTACCTACTGTATATACTACCTACTGTATATACTACCTACTGTATATTATACCTACTGTATATACTACCTATTGTATATACTACCTACTGTATATTATACCTACTGTATATACTACCTAGTGCTTAGGACCTCCATCACCTGCTTAAGGTTTTTGAATCAGATGTGTTTATACATGTATCATCATAAATCAAAGATCATGAGGTCGATATCCCTTCCCAGTCTCACCCTGACTAGAGCTTCCTTTCTGAGCATCCTGGTAATCCTCCCAGCATGTTGTTGTTGAGCCCTGTATTTACAGAACCTGGTCACAGCCAATCAATCAACTCCCTGGACAAACCAGGAAGTGACAGCTGTCGTGGAACTGTCTGTGGATTAGTGTTAATGTTATAGTGAAGTAGGCTATATTGTGCAAATCGCTGAATTATTGTGCAGTATGATTGGGCATCTTTTTGTTACATTGCCAACAGTTTTCTGTCAAACCATATTTAATACGTGTACATGGGGTGGTGAGGTTTATGTGAATATTTCCACAAAACGGCTTCATATTTTTTGTGGCTCCTTGTCCCCACAGCTGGACTTGAATGGATTCTGATTAACAAATAATTGAGAGCTTCAAGTTCTTCAAGTTCCTCTGTCTCCACATCACTAAGGACATGTCATGGGTCAATCACACCAACACAGTCGTAAAGAGGGCACGAAAATGCCTCTTCCCCCTCATGAGGCTGAATAGATTTGCCATGGGCCCTCAGATCCTCAAACAGTTCTAAAGCTGCACCATTGAGAGCATCTTGACAGGCTAAACCCCCCATTTTTATGGCAACTGCTTGGCATTCGACCGCAAGGCGCTACAGGGGGTAGTGCGTACGGCCCAGTATCTCACTGGGGCCGAGCTCCCTGCTATCCATGACCTCTATACCAGGCGGTGTCAGAGGAAGGCCCTAACAATTGTCAAAGACTCCAGCCACTCTGAGACCAAAGGCTCCTGGACAGCTTCTACTGCAAAGCCATAAGACTGCTGAACAGCTACCCAGACGTTCTGCTTTTCACCCCCTACCTACATGTACATTGTACTTCAATCAATCACCTAACCAAACCAACATGTAAATCACCTCAATCAATCACCCCAACTACCTGGTACCCCAGTACACTGACTCGGTACTGGTAATCCTTGTATATAGCCTGTATATAGCCTCATTATTATATATGTACAGTTATTTATGTCCATGATGACAGTTATTTATGACCATGATGACAGTTATTTATGACCATGATGACAGTTATTTATGTCCATGATGACAGTTATTTATGACCATGATGACAGTTATTTATGTCCATGATGACAGTTATTTATGTCCATGATGACAGTTATTTATGACCATGATGACAGTTATTTATGTCCATGATGACAGTTATTTATGACCATGATGACAGTTATTTATGTCCATGATGACATGATGACAGTTATTTATGACCATGATGACAGTTATTTATGTCCACGATGACAGAGCCCCTCACCCTCTCCTCCAGTCCAGATGTCTAGTGTTGGTCATCTATCTCTAGATCAGTCTGAAACGGCATAGCCCCACAGGGTTGGCTTCCCCGGATAATGCCTAGTCATGGACGTCCATGTGGCATACCTTTGAAAACGTGCTAAGTTTGTCTCCCATGGGTTTATGTAATGCAATAGTCCTGGTCATGTGTCTGCCCAAAGCCTCAGCAGATTTGGTAGCGATCTGAGGGTTAGTTAGCGATTATAGAGGCTTTCCATTCTATCCTTAGCCTGGTCCTAACCCACGACGACCAGGTCAGCAGGTAGCGGACAGGAGAGGCCTCACAGGGAGGGAGGAGAGAGAGAGGGTGGGGGGGAGAGAGGTAGAGAGGGAGAAATAGAGAAAGAGAGAGGGGGAGAGAGGGAGAGAGAAAGAAAGAACCGATTAGCAGGTAGCGGCCAGTAGAGGACTCATGGGGAGGGAGGCGTAGGGCTTCAGACCTGCTCGGTCGCTTGCTATGCTCACAGTGTACAGACTGAAGGTTTGTTGTCATATGGAGACCATATATAGGGATCTGGTTGATCAGGTTGATATACCTGCCTGCCGTTGGGGTTTTTCAAGCAGTTTGGTTCTCTTATCTGCTGGGATCATGATTGTTGAAAGCGTGAGTATTTCCTTTTGTTGCATCTATACTGGCAATACTTGGGCCCAGAGTTGCACCTGTCTTTTCAAAAGGGAATTTAACATTGAGGATAGAACAACACGTCAGGAGAAATAAGAAGATAGAGAAGGTCTTGGTGTTAAATTCCTTTTCTGAAATATTCATATAAACTTTGCACCTGGTGCAAATGCCTAGTACTGTAAATCTGGGGCCAAGGCTATATGTGTTGCACACAGAGATGACCTGTTGTCTACAGGGCAGCAAAGGTTAAGATTGTTGGAGAAGAACTCAAAAGGTTGAGGGAATGTGCAGTCATTGATCCAGTAAAGACCTTATGGATCTCTTGGTACCAAAATAACTTTTGAAAAGAGAAAACTTGTTGAAGAAAAATATAGTATAAAATAAGTAAAAAATGAACAAAATAGTAACTAACTATCTGTGAAATCAATAGAAAATATTAGAAGCATACAGTTCCAATGCAACCTGATGTCTTTCCACTGGTTCCTTTTATTTTATGTTCAATGCACCCAAGGTAGTGGCAGGTAGCCTAGCGGATACCCAAGGTAGTGGCAGGTAGCCTAGCGGATACCCAAGGTAGTGGCAGGTAGCCTAGCGGATACCCAAGGTAGTGGCAGGTAGCCTAGCGGATACCCAAGGTAGTGGCAGGTAGCCTAGCGGATACCCAAGGTAGTGGCAGGTAGCCTAGCGGATACCCAAGGTAGTGGCAGGTAGCCTAGCGGATACCCAAGGTAGTGGCAGGTAGCCTAGCGGATACCCAAGGTAGTGGCAGGTAGCCTAGCGGATACCCAAGGTAGTGGCAGGTAGCCTAGCGGATACCCAAGGTAGTGGCAGGTAGCCTAGCGGATACCCAAGGTAGTGGCAGGTAGCCTAGCGGATACCCAAGGTAGTGGCAGGTAGCCTAGCATATACCCAAGGTAGTGTAAGGTATCCTAGCTGATACCCAAGGTAGTGGAAGGTAGCAGAAGGTAGCCGACAAGGTGAAACATCTGGGGATGGATGGTCTGATCAGAAGCAGACAAGGAAAGTCTGCTGACGAACTAGCGTTGCGCCCCAAACAGCACCCTATTCACTAAATAGTGTACTACTTTCGACCAAAGCCCACATCATCATCGTTCGGCTGCAGAATAGTCGACCAGCCCTATGGGCTCTGGTCAAAAGAAGTGCACTATATAGGGGATAGGGCACTGTTTGAGTCACAAACTACAATACATAGTCTTCATTCCTGACCTTCACCAGTTCGGAAGATGTGGCTTGCAATTTATCGGCAGCCATTTTTAATCACATCAGTGATCACAGTGGAGAGGTGACTCTAGGTGGAGGTGACAGAGGTGTCTCTGTTCAAGAATGGCGGGAGCTTCCCTCATCCTGAATACACAACAGGGGTGAGCAGCCACAGGCTAGATTGTGAACAATTAAGGAAAAGGGATTTTATGCTCTAGGTGTATTTTAAGACGATCCATGTGAAAGTGTGTAGATCTACTCTGAGAATACCAAACATTATGAACACCTTCCTAATATTGAGTTGCACCACCTTTTGTCCTCAGAACAGCCTCAGTTTGTCGGGGCTTGGACTCTACAAGGTGTTGAAAGCGTTCCACAGGGATGCTGGCCCATGTTGACTCCAATTCTTCTCAACGTTGTGTCAAGTTGGTTGGATGTCCTTTGGGTGGTGGACCATTCTTGATATACAGCGGGTGAAATAAGTATTGAACACGTCACCATTTGTCTCAGTAAATATATTTCCAAAGGTGCTATTGACATGAAATTTTCACCAGATGTTGGTAACAACCCAAGTAATCCATACATACAAAGCCAAAACAAATAAGTTCAGAAATTAAGTTATGGGTAATAATGTGAAATTAAAAGTATTGAACACATGAAGAAAGGGAGGTGCAAAAAGGCATGGAAAGCCAAGACAACAGCTGAAAACTATCAGTAATTAAAAAGCAATCCAGCCCCCTGTCAGTGCAAATTAATATCAGTTGGTTCAGTCCCAACTGATGGCCTACAAAAAGGCCTCATTGCCAAGGTGTCACACAAGACACATCTCATGATGGGTAAAAGCAAAGAGATGTCTCAAGACCTTCGCAACCTAATTGTTGCAAAACATAATGATGGCATTGGTTATAGGCGCATTTCTAAGCTTCTGAATGTTCCAGTGAGCACTGTTGGGGCCATAATACGGAAGTGGAAAGACAATCATTTCACCATAAATTTGCCTCGACCAGGTGCTCCTCGCAAGATTTCTGACAGAGGAGTGAAAAGAATAATCAGAAGAGTTGTCCAAGAGCCAAGGACCACTTGTGGAGAGCTTCAAAAAGACCTGCAATTAGCAGGTACTGTTGTCTCAAAGAAAACAGTAAGTAATGCACTCCACCGCCATGGCCTGTATGCACGCTCACCACGCAAGACTCCATTGCTGAAAAAAAAGCATGTTGAAGCTCGTTTAAAGTTTGCTGCACAACATTTGGAAAAGCCAGTGAAAAACTGGGAGAATATAGTGTGGTCAGATGAGAGTAAAATTGAACAGTTTGGATGTCATAATACACACCATGTTTGGAGGAGAAATGGCACTGCACATCACCCTAAAAACATCATACCAACAGTGAAGTTTGGAGGTGGGAACATCATGGTGTGGGGCTGCTTTTCAGCAAATGTTACTGGCAAACTGGATGAATGGGCAAATTTACCGAGACATTCTTGACAAAAATCTGCTGCCATCTACCAGGATGATGAAGATGAAACGAGGGTGGACATTTCAGCAAGACAATGATCCCAAACACACAGCCAAGGAAACTCTCAATTGGTTTCAAAGAAAGACAATAAAGCTGCTAGAATGGCCCAGCCAATCACCTGACTTAAATCCTATTGAAAATCTATGGAAAGAACTGGAAAGATCAAGATTCATAGAAGAGGACCACAGAACCTTCAAGATTTGAAGATTGTTTTTGTGCAAGAATGGGCCAAAATCACACCAGAGCAATGCATGTGACTAGTTTCTCCATATAGGAGGCGTCTTGAAGCTGTCAATACCAACAAAGGCTTTTGTACAAAGTATTAAATAAATATCAGTAAGTGTGTTCAATACTTTTTCCCTGTGTCATTTCACATTATTACACATAACTAACTTAATTTCTGAACTTATTTGTTTTGGTTTCTTTGTATGTATGGATTACTTGGGTTGTTACCAACATCTGGTAATAATTTCATGTCAATAGCACCTTTGGAAATATATTTACTGAGAAAAATGGTGACATGTTCAATACTTTTTTCACCCACTGTACATGGGAAACTGTTGAGCGTGAAATACCCAGCAGCATTACAGTTCTTGACACACTCAAACTTGTGCGCCTGGCACCTACTACATACCCGGTTCAAAGATACTTAAATATTTTGTCTTGCCCATTCACCCCCGGAATAGGACACATACCCAATCCATGTCTCAACTGTCTCAAGGCTTAAAATTCCTTCTTTTACCTGTCTCCCCCCCTCATCTACACTGACTTGTTGATCTTATGTCTCTACACTATACTAAATGAGTTCTGTAGGAGACAACCATTCTGTCTCTACACTATACTGAATGAGTTCTGTAGGAGACAACCATTATGTCTCTACACTATACTGAATGAGTTCTGTAGGAGACAACCATTCTGTCAATACACTATACTGAATGAGTTCTGTAGGAGACAACCATTCTGTCTCTACACTATACTGAATGAGTTCTGTAGGAGACAACCATTCTGTCTCTACACTATACTGAATGAGTTCTGTAGGAGACAACCATTCTGTCTCTACACTATACTGAATGAGTTCTGTAGGAGACAACCATTCTGTCTCTACACTATCCTGAATGAGTTCTGTAGGAGACAACCATTCTGTCTCTACACTATCCTGAATGAGTTCTGTAGGAGACAACCATTCTGTCTCTACACTATACTGAATGAGTTCTGTAGGAGACAACCATTCTGTCTCTACACTATACTGAATGAGTTCTGTAGGAGACAACCATTCTGTCTCTACACTATACTGAATGAGTTCTGTATTTATGTAGTGTATTGTAAACTGTACTGTATTGATGTAGTGTACTGTACACTGTAGTGTATTTATGTAGTGTACTGTACACTGTAGTGTATTTATGTATTGTATACATTATGTTGAACTGGTTGAATATATATCTATCTAACAATAAGTTGTAATGCTTTGATCTTTGGACTGTGACTTACAGTAGATGAAGCAAAGGACAGGTCCACTTTCTCTGTTGTTAAAGCGGTCGGCTCACTAGAACTAAGCTCTTTATATAAAGTCACATGAAGCTTACCTCTCCTGTCGGCTGCCTGCCTGCTTTATCCCTGTCTCTCCTGATCTCTACCTGTCTCTCCTCTTTATCCCTGTCTCTCCTGATCTCTACTGGTCTCTCCTCTTTATCCCTGTCTCTTCTGATCTCTACCTGTCTGTCCTGCTCTCTACCTGTCTCCCCTGATGGATACCTGTCTGTCCTCTTTATACCTGTCTCTCCTGATCTCTACCTGTCTGTCCTGCTCTCTACCTGTCTCTCCTGATCTCTACCTGTCTCTCCTCTTTATCCCTGTCTCTCCTGATCTCTACCTGTCTCTCCTCTTTATCCCTGTCTCTCCTGATCTCTACCTGTCTCTCCTCTTTATCCCTGTCTCTCCTGATCTCTACCTGTCTCTCCTCTTTATCCCTGTCTCTCCTGATCTCTACCTGTCTCTCCTCTTTATCCCTGTCTCTCCTGATCTCTACCTGTCTCTCCTCTTTATCCCTGTCTCTTCTGATCTTTACCTGTCTGTCCTGCTCTCTACCTGTCTGTCCTGCTCTCTACCCGTCTGTCCTGATCTCTACCTGTCTGTCCTGCTCTCTACCTGTCTCTCCTGATCTCTACCTGTCTGTCCTACTCTCTACCTGTCTCTCCTGATCTCTACCTCTCTGTCCTAATCTCTACCTGTCTCTCCTGATCTCTACCTGTCTGTCCTGCTCTCTACCTGTCTCTCCTGATCTCTACCTGTCTGTCCTGCTCTCTACCTGTCCCTCCTGATCTCTACCTGTCTGTCCTCTTTATACCTGTCTCTCCCAATCTCTACCTGTCTGTCCTCTTTATACCTGTCTCTCCTGATCTCTACCTGTCTGTCCTCTTTATACCTGTCTGTCCTGATCTCTACCTGTCTCTCCTGATCGCTACCTGTCTGTCCTCTTAATACCTGTCTCTCCTGATCTCTACCTGTCTGTCCTGATCTCTACCTGTCTCTCGTGATCTCTACCTGTCTGTCCTCTTTATACCGGTCTCTTATGATCTATACCTGTCTGTCCTCTTTATACCTGTCTGTCCTGATCTCTACCTGTCTCTCCTGATCTCTACCTGTCTGTCCTCTTTGTACCTGTCTGTCCTGATCTCTACCTGTCTGTCCTGATCTCTACCTGTCTCTCCTGATCTCTACCTGTCTGTCCTCTTTGTACCTGTCTCTCCTGATCTCTACCTGTCTCTCCTGATCTCTACCTGTCTGTCCTCTTTATACCTGTCTCTCCGATCTCTACCTGTCTCTTCTGATTTCTACCTGTCTCTCCTACTCTCTACCTGTCTCTCCTGATCTCTACCTGTCTCTCCTACTCTCTACCTGTCTCTCCTACTCTCTACCTGTCTCTCCTGATCTCGACCTGTCTCTCCTACTCTCTACCTGTCTCTCCTACTCTCTACCTGTCTCTCCTGATCTCTACCTGTCTCTCCTACTCTCTACCTGTCTCTCCAGATCTCTACCTGTCTCTCCTACTCTCTACCTGTCTCTCCTGATCTCTACCTGTCTCTCCTACTCTCTACCTGTCTCTCCTACTCTCTACCTGTCTCTCCTACTCTCTACCTGTCTCTCCTACTCTCTACCTGTCTCTCCAGATTTCTACCTGTCTCTCCTACTCTCTACCTGTCTCTCCTACTCTCTACCTGTCTCTCCTGATCTCTACCTGTCTCTCCTACTCTCTACCTGTCTCTCCTGATCTCTACCTGTCTCTCCTACTCTCTACCTGTCTCTCCAGATCTCTACCTGTCTCTCCTCACCCTCCATGAATGTCATGCAAAAATGACTGCCTTCCTTATAAGATCCCAAAACAAAGGTGCTTCCTAATGGTTCCTTTCAAATTCCTCTTCAGTCCTTGAGCTTAGCTTCAGTCTCATCTAACCATTTAATGTTCTCAACAACGCGGTCAGTTTTGTAGACAAAGTTACACATTTACATCATCATATTCAAGCACAGTATCAAGCCGTGACATTGCACTGCAATTGTTCCTTATGAATGACAGTGAATCTAAAGGCCTCTATTTAAAGGGTTTCATCCCTAAGATAAGACCTACTGCCAAGCTCTCTTGAACTTGTATGGCTCCTTCCTTAGTCTTTATCTGCTTAAGTCCATAGAATATATTCACAATATGTTCAGGACTTAATGTTTCAGTGAACACCTAACACTGAATGTGAGAAGTACAGTTAAGTACGAGAAGTGCAAGAGTTATGTACTGTTATTCTATCATGCATGCAATGATGTCTGTTTGCTGTTTGCAGTAACTTCCACATGGACATTACAGTTTCACCAGTAGTCCAGTTTTAAAGGTCCAATGCAGCTGTTTTGATCTCAATAGAACATATTTTCTGTGTAGCAATTAAGTACCTTACTGTTAAAGTACCTTACAATTAAAATGGTCAAAATAAAACAAAAATAGCTGATGTAACCTTAACAACTAGCTGTCTTTGTTATTGGTCTATTCACTGATACCACCTGGTGATGTCATCAGGCAGTCCAAAACCCCACCCAGCTAAATTAGTTGACATTTCAGACAGTCTATTTCACAGTATTATTCCAACCTCATAGCGTGGAGAAATATATAAAACACAGGGAAATCCCGTTTTTGACTGCACTGCCCCTTTAAATATGATAATTTCACTGTCTCTGGTGGCAGCGTCATTATCATATTTAAAGGTATTGAAGTTAATTGAATTGAATTGATTATTATATTATATTCTTCAACACAAACTAGTGAACGTTCTCTCCTTCCAAACCAAACAAGCCAACTGGTTCGGTTCATGATCTCTTTGTCCCGTCATTAGACCCTGTTAACCTTCTCTCTCTTCCTGTCTTCCAGTGTTGGGTAAATGGGAGGAACACAGACACTCTGCGTAACCATGACAACAACTACCTGCCGCTACCTTCTCTCGTCTGAGATAACTTCATCCAGAGGCGGGGACTGACTAGGAAGTAACAGCCATTGGACAGGAAGTAATAAAGATGTCTTCCCACAAGCGCCGCTTCCAGTGCTTCGATGCCATCTTGGACGACGGTGGCCACCTCCACCCCAAACCCTCACTCCCCTTCGGGCTGCGTTCTGCCCCCGTGCCACCCCCCAGCAGATCCCCCCATAGTGGGGGTAGCACTCACCAGGAGCCCTTGGAGGACGGGGGGTGCTACCTGTGTGCCCAGGCCACGGAGGCCCAGAGAGAAGCCCAGAGAGAGGTTTCAGCCTGGTACCTTCCTCTGATCCACCCACACCACCACCCCCAGCAGTATGTCCACAGGCGAGCGGCCCGGCCTGATGAGCCCCCTGCTGAGTCCTCTGGCCACCACCACCTCCACAACAAGAAGGTGGTGCTGGTGAAGAATAGCGAACCCTCTGTTCAGAGGACCATCGTGCTCCATCACAGGACCCTCTACAGCCTGGGCCTGTTTCTGGAGGAGCTCTCTGAGTTCATGCAGTACCACATCAGGAAGCTGTACACTCTGGAGGGACACAAGGTGACCAGCTAATACAACAACACTAGATAGTAGAAACCCACACACAGGGTGATAACCCACTAACATAGAGATTTTTGGGCAAGTCAGTTAAGAACAAATTCTTATTTTCAATGACAGCCTACACCAGCCAAAATCAGACAACACCTGACCAATTGTGCACCACCAGTCTGGATTTGAACCAGGTTGTCTGTAGTGACACCTCTAGCACTGAGATGCAGTGTCTTAGACCACTGAACCAGGTTGTCTGTAGTGACTCCTCTAGCACTGAGATGCAGTGTCAGACTACTGAACCAGGTTGTCTGTAGTGACTCCTCTAGCACTGAGATGTAGTGTCTTAGACCACTGAGCCACTTGGGAGCCCAGCAAGATAACCCACTAACTAGAGATAGCACACTAGTATACACTCTGGAGGGATCCAAGGCCACTGACTGGCTGCCTGATGCAATAGAATGGAATGGAATAGAATAATTCAATATCTCATAGAAAAATGTGCTTTGTTACAAAGTACCGACATACATAGCATTCAAATAACATACAATAACAAGACATAATAACCAGGAAATAAACAGAATGTGTTATAATTGTTTTTAGTCATCACGTGAATGATTTGGTTTTGAAAATGTTACGCAACAGTGTCTCTCCAATCGCCTGTGAGAGAGGCCTGGAAATGTGAGAGTGGCCTCTAGTGGTAGGAGTTAGAATTATTTTATCTTTGCCAAGCCCCAAAGCGCTGTCAACCCTGATATTCAATTGTTCTATCCAGAACCCAATTTGTATTAATTACAATACAAGCACCTTAAGAAAAGCCTATCTCTTTAAGAGGCAGAGATTGTCTGGTGCCAGACCAGGCATTTCCTGATTCTCAGATCCTATTAGTCATTCAGCAGACTCTCTTATCCAGAGCAACTTACAGGATAAATTAGGGTTAAGTGTCTTGCTCAAGAGCACAGAGATTTTTGACCTAGTCAGCTTGGAGATTCAAACCAGCAACCTTTCAGTTACTGGCCCAATGCTCTTAACCACTAGGCTACCTGTCCCCTACCATGTTCTACCCAGGGTAAACATGCTGAGAGGATGAATCAGAACCAAACCCCTACAGCAGGGCTTTAGATAACAAGGTAGGAGCCATAGGGTGACAAAGGGTCAAGTTAAAAGTTAAAAGTCTAGTTCCAACAAAAGTTGATACTGTCAAAATATTTTATGCATGTCCCTTGATTATCCTCATACAGTTAATCAAAACTGGCATCTCCTTCCAGTCAAATGAGTCTCTTCAAGATTGCTCTGAATATAATATTTGTTCTATTGCACATTCCGTTGTGCTTACAGTGCATTTTTCAGCTGTAAAAAGCCCACTGGCAGTTGAAACAGATAAATGGCTTTGTCCGTGGTCACACGTAGCCCAGATGAAGATAATGAATCACTGCTGTAGTGGAAGATGCATTTCTGAGCGACTCCTGGTTTCAAATAGCCTGTGTATTCTCAACACAGACCTGCTTCTAGTCTTTCAAAATAGCTCTGTTTTGACTGGGATTAATTGTTACTCAGGAGGGCTGAAACATCCCAGCAGTCTAAATATAAATTATATATATGTGAGGGAATATATATATACAGTATGTGAGGGAATATCCCGATTGCTCTCCCAAATGACAAAATATCAAAAGTGCCTACGTTTAAGGGGGTTGTAGTTCTGTTGGCTCTCACTGGAGTCAGAACTCCAGTTTCATTTGATATGTATTTTATCATGTTGAGACGTTGGGTGTTGATGTCTGGTGTTTCATGACCAAACTTAAACATCACATTGCACAACCTTTAATATTTAATCAAAGTTATAGTGTTCACCAAATGAACACATATTGTGCAAACTAAGGAAGGTGAAAAAACATGTTAATTAATTTGTGTTAGATTTGTGGATTGCTAAATTGAACTACTTCATTTTGAGTCCAATGAGCGTATAATATGGAGATTCCACCTGAACCACGCAGAACACAGAGTGAAGAGAATATTTTTTTACTCAACAGATAAATCACTAGGTCATTATGCTATCTGTAATGGATTACAGTGATCACAACTCTCTGGTGTGGTTCCTGCTTTCGTCCATTCAGCAAACTGCTAGGGCATGAAAGGGGCGAAATTGACAGAAAATTAGAACAACCAATTCCTATTGGACAAATCCAAGTAGTTCCTCCCAGCTTAATGTTATTCTTTCCCTGTTTGGTGCCAACTGAACACTACCTAGACCTCTGCATTCTTGTCTGTTGTAAGTCCTTCCTGCTTTCCCCACACTCAGCAACCTCCTAGGGCTGTTGAGCCATGCCTGCAGCTCTTTGTCTGGTGGCAATGAGAGCTGTCCGGTGGAAAGACAACGGAATGCACAGTCACCTCAGGCCATGGGGACTGGGACTAGGAGATTATCCTGGGTTAGGAAGATAATATGGTTAGTGGTCAGCCGAACTGACTCTCACACAGCATTTGCTACTGAGCTGTTGCATCACTAAGACGGCAGAGGCACTAAAGTGGTTTAATACAGGAAAAGCACTCGCACGTCTGAGGTTACCTGTTGCAGGTGTGTGGGAATTAGTTGATGAAACCTGCACACTGTGCTTGCCGGTATCACTTGTGTTTAATTATCTTACATATCGCCATCACATCCTTCGGCAGCCGTTTTGGACTGTTTCGGTTCTATGGATTAGTAATTCATCTGTTTGGTTCTATGGTTGTAGTGTATCAATCTGTTTTGGTTCTATGGTTTAGTAATCAATCTGTTCCGGTTCTATGGTTTAGTAATCAATCTGTTTCGGTTCTATGATTTAGTAATCAATCTGTTTCGGTTCTATGGTTTAGTAATTGATCTGTTCCGGTTCTATGGTTTAGTAATCAATCTGTTCCGGTTCTATGGTTTAGTAATCAATCTGTTCCGGTTCTATGGTTTAGTAATCAATCTGTTGTGGTTCTATGGTTGTAGTAATCAATCTGTTCCGGTTCTATGGTTGTAGTGTATCAATCTGTTTTGGTTCTATGGTTTAGTAATCAATCTGTTCCGGTTCTACGGTTTAGTAATCAATCTGTTTCGGTTCTATGGTTTAGTAATCAATCTGTTTTGGTTCTATGGTTGTAGTAATCAATCTGTTCCGGTTCTATGGTTGTAGTGTATCAATCTGTTTTGGTTCTATGGTTTAGTAATCAATCTGTTCCGGTTCTACGGTTTAGTAATCAATCTGTTTCGGTTCTATGGTTTAGTAATCAATCTGTTTTGGTTCTATGGTTGTAGTAATCAATCTGTTCCGGTTCTATGGTTGTAGTGTATCAATCTGTTCCGGTTCTATGGTTGTAGTAATCAATCTGTTCCGGTTCTATTGTTTAGTAATCAATCTATCAAGAGGGCTCATTTTATTCATGTACTAGTGTTTCCCCCCTCTAGAAAGCTATTTTATTTAACCTTTATTTAACCTTTATTTAACCTTTATTTAACTAGGCAAGTCAGTTAAGAACAAATTGTTTGACATAGAAATACTGTATTTTTGTCTGCTTTTATTAAATAATTTGTATTAATTATGAAATTATGAAAAATATGGATAACATTCCAACCATGAGGCCAAAGAGGGCGCTTTTGGTAATTGACTGCAGGAAAGGGCTACAGTGTTATGGATACAAGTCAACATGTGGAATGCCTAAAACATATTGTCTATATCAGACTTCCCCTCATGGTAGGCTAATTAACTCAAGCTAATCATATCAGAATTCTGTTTTAATGATTAGCCTTCATGATAGCGTGGGAAAGTTAAGATGGCAGATGTTAATGTTTCCTGAACTCATTAACGTCTTCATGTTGTTGATGGCTGTAATCCATAAGGACTTTGAATCCATGTCCATATCCTGTGTTTGGCGTAACCTAACCATATAGCATCCATAAACACTATATAGTTCTTCAAATCTTTATATAAACATTATTCATTCAGGGTTTGTCTCATTGATTTAAAAAATGTATTGTAAGAGAGACCTGCCAATCTCAATTTAGATTACAACTGATTTAGACTATTGTCACATTGTTATGAAAGGATCGGTAGACAGGCGCAGGAATACGTAATAGGGTTTTTTATTTCTACACAAATTACCACGTATACAAAACACAAACAAAAGAGAGAGGTGTACCTCGAATAAATACACAGAGCGAGACCCGTAATAAATACACAGGGCGAGACCTGTAATAAATACACAGAGCGAGACCCGTAATAAATACACAGGGCGAGACCCGTAATAAATACACAGAGCGAGACCCGTAATAAATACACAGAACGAGACCCGTAATAAATACACAGAGCGAGACCCGTAATAAATACACAGGGCAAGACCCGTAATAAATACACAGGGCGAGACCCGTAATAAATACACAGGGCGAGACCCGTAATAAATACACAGGGCGAGACCCGTAATAAATACACAGGGCGAGACCCGTAATAAATACACAGGGCGAGACCCATAATAAATACACAGGGCGAGACCCGTAATAAATACACAGGGCAAGACCCGTAATAAATACACAGGGCGAGACCCGTAATAAATACACAGAGCGAGACCCGTAATAAATACACAGAGCGATACACAGGGCGAGACCCGTAATAAATACACAGGGCGAGACCCGTAATAAATACACAGGGCGAGACCCGTAATAAATACACAGGGCGAGACCCGTAATAAATACACAGAGCGAGACCCGTAATAAATACACGGGGCGAGACCCGTAATAAATACACGGGGCGAGACCCGTATTAAATACACGGGGCGAGACCTGTAATAAATACACTGGGCGAGACCCGTAATAAATACACGGGGCGAGACCCGTAATAAATACACGGGGCGAGACCCGTAATAAATACACGGGGCGAGACCCGTAATAAATACACAGGGCGAGACCCGTAATAAATACACAGAGCGAGACCCGTAATAAATACACGGGGCGAGACCCGTAATAAATACACGGGGCGAGACCCGTAATAAATACACGGGGCGAGACCCGTATTAAATACACGGGGCGAGACCTGTAATAAATACACTGGGCGAGACCCGTAATAAATACACGGGGCGAGACCCGTAATAAATACACGGGGCGAGACCCGAAAACACAAGTGCACAATGATACAACACTGGACGAGACCCGTAATCATACATGCACAATACAAGCGGCACGAAAGCCAAAACAACAAAGTATAGGTACTCACACGAACAACGGACATTGTAACAATAATCAACAACCCACTTATGACAATCTAATCACAGGGAATGGGAACCAGGTGTGAGTGATGAGACAGTTCAGTGATACATAGAAAACTGGTGACGTAGACCTCCGGGGCTGGTGCACGGATGGAGCAGCTGTCAGTTTCCTCATCTAGGAATATGTCTATCCTCTAATAGTCTGCTCATCATGGACACTCTTACTGGCAGTTGTGGCTGCTTTGCATGATGTATTGTTCTCTCTACCTTCTTGCCCTTTGTGCTGTTGTCTGTGCCCAATAATGTTTGTACCCTGTTTTTTGCTGCTACCATGTTGTGCTGCTGCCATGTTATGTTGCTACCATGTTGTTGTCATGTCATGTTGCTACCATGCTGTGTTGTCATGTGTTGCTGCCATGCTATGTTTTTTTCTTAGGTCTCTCTTTATGTAGTGTTGTGGAGTCTCTCTTGTTGTGATGTGTATTTTGTCCTATATTTAAATGTTTTATCCCAGACCCCGGCCCCGCAGGAGGCCTTTTGCCTTTTGACAGGCTGTCATTGTAAATAAGAATTTGTTCTTAACTGACTTGCCTAGTTAAATAAAGGTTACATTTATTTATTTTTATCTACCAGAAAATTTCTCACCTGTCTCTCTGTGTGTTCCTCAGATCGACAGTGTTCAGAGTCTCTTGCAGTGCCCCAGTGTGTTGATCTGTGTGGGCCGGGAGCCCTCTCACCCCATCCTTCTGGAGAACTTCCGGAAAAACTTGGACGCCAAACTTCCACGACTGAGTCCAAAGTCTCTGGGATGCTCCAACACAGCCAGCGAAGGACAGGAGTCCAAGAAAAATGGTATAAATAAAACTTAGCAATGTCTTACACTGTCATTACAATACATTTTTTTTAATCAATTCTACTACTATGTTAAGAAACAAAACAATTCCTTTGGAAAGGTCAGTATCATAGATATCAATATCACATCATCAATCTTCAACACCAAATCTCATCATTCTTATTAGCGAATTTAAATATCATCAGTGTCAATCTTCTTCTGAACCTAACTGATCATTTTTCTTTCTCTCCTTTTTACAGGCAGCTTAGGACTTGAGACAAAGAGAAGTGTCATCCACCCAAGATCTGAATCCAGCAACCGGTCAGCCAGGCACTCCATATCATCTGAAAAATCACTCCCACCAATCAACTCTACATCCTCAGCCCATGTTGGCCCCTGCCCTCATTCAAGTGAAGGCTTGATGGAGGACGACATTGAGAAAAGGGTGCTAGTTAACAAAGATGGCAGCTTGTCAATGGAAATGAAAGTGCGTTTCCGACTACTGAACGACGAGACCCTGCATTGGTCCACACAAATAAAGAAGTCGGTAGGAACGACCAACGAATACCTCCAAGGAAACCACGACAACTGCTTTCTTCAGCAAAATAGTGTGGAAAGCTGTTCAGAGCCGGAGTCCCTTTCACCAGGCGAGGCCGACAATGCTTACATCACCAAGCTCCATCAGAAGCATTTGGAGGACCCTCACTGTCAGTACTGCTGCGGCCGCTGCCAGGAGTATGAGATCTGGAAGACCCATATTTCTGTCTACCACGTCACCTCTTCCAGCTCCAGTGCCTCCTCAGACACCATTATTCGTAAAAAGGGATCGTTGGAGACCATGTCCAGTGAGGAGATCACCAAGCACGTGGTGGAGAAGACGGCTTGCTTCTCACAGACTGTGGAGGAGGGGAGCGAAACCACTGTGGAGTACTGCACCATCAGCCGCGGCTGCAGTAGGAGTGAGACGATGACGTCCGCCAAGTGTAAGAGTAGGGTGTCCACCGATGATAAGAGCGAGATCCTTGACATTACAACCCAGACATCGGATAACGATGAGGCTACAGCTGATAGTTCATCCTCTGCTCCCTCTAAAGAGTCTCAGAGCGAGGTTAGCGTCAAGATCACTGATGCAGAGGAAGAGGAGCGGCCTGTGTCTGCTGTTAGTCTTTCCTCTCAGATTCTGGCATCGCTAAATGAAGACCAGGATGATGAGGATGACGACCTTCCACCAAGTGCTTCAAGAGCGTGTGCATGTTCTCAGAATAGTAACTCCGAAGAGGAGGAGGAGCCCACCAGAAGTGCTGTTTTGAACACAGCAGCAACACCAATGCAACATTTATTTCCCAGGCCTCCTAGTGGTAAGGCATCTTCTGTGCCCTTTAAGTCAGTCAAGGCTGTGTCTCCGGCACCAGCAGATGGACAAGATTACCAAGAATCAAACAAGTGTAAATGTGAAGTGTCTGACGAAGCAGGAGATGCAACGGACGCTGATGACAAAAATGCTGAGACTGCAGTAGAAAAGGAAGCGGGTCAAGAAGGGATTCCTTCAGAGAACACTGAAACCAAAGACACCCTAACAGAGGAGAGGGCAATGAGCTCACTGTCTGTCAAATCAAATGTATCTACCAGATCCAGGAGGTCCAAAGTTGGTGATTCAGGAGTTCAGGAGGAACATCAAACAGACAAAAGTGCCATGTCAGTTCAATCAAATGCCTCAACAAGGTCTAAATCTAAAATGTCCGAAGTGGCAGCTGAAGAAAACGTTACGGAATTGGAAGAAATTGAAGAAAGTGCCATGTCTGCTAAGTCTGCTAAGTCTAATGTTTCTGTAAGATCAAAGAAGTCCAAGGATTCTGAAATTTGTTTTGAAGAACCAGAGAGAGCATCCAGTGCTATGTCTGCTAAATCTGCTAAGTACAATATGTCAGCAAGACACAAGAAATACGACTTTTCAGATGATCCTGCAGCAGAGGAGGAGAGAGCAGCTAGTGCTATGTCAGCTAAGTCAGCTAAGTCTAATGTTTCAGCAAGATCTATAAAATCTAAAGCTTCTGAAGTTCCTCCTGAAGTGGAGGTGAAGGCTTCAGAAGTTCTTGCTGAAGAAACCATTGAATATGACATAGGGGAAACTGAAGAGAGAGCACCCAGCGCTATGTCTGCTAAATCTAATGCTTCTGCAAAATCAAAGAAATCCAATGTACCTGCAAGGTCAGTGAAGTCTAAAGCTTTAGAAGTTCCTCCTGTGGAAAATGGAGACGAGGAATTGGAAGAAATTGAAGAAAGAGCACCAAGTGCCATATCTGTTAAGTCTGCTAAGTCTAATGTTTCTGCAAGATCAAAGAAGTCCAAGGATTCAGAATTTTTTCTTGAAGAACCAGAGAGAGCATCCAGTGCTATGTCTGCTAAGTCTGCTAAGTACAATATGTCAGCAAGACACAAGAAATACGACTTTTCAGATGATCCTGCAGCAGAGGAGGAGAGAGCAGCTAGTGCTATGTCAGCTAAGTCCAATGTCTCTGCAAGATCCAAGAAATCTAAAGCTTCAGAAAGTCCTGCTGAAGAAAATGCAGAAGAGAATGTAGAGGAAACTGTTGAATCAGAGGACGAAACAGAGGAACGAGCTCCCAGTGCTATATCTGCTAAGTCAGCTAAGTACAATATGTCAGCAAGACACAAGAAATACGACTTTTCAGATGATCCTGCAGCAGAGGAGGAGAGAGCAGCTAGTGCTATGTCAGCTAAGTCAGCTAAGTCTAATGTTTCAGCAAGATCTATAAAATCTAAAGCTTCTGAAGTTCCTCCTGACGTGGAGGTGAAGGCTTCAGAAGTTCTTGCTGAAGAAACCATTGAATATGACATAGGGGAAACTGAAGAGAGAGCACCCAGCGCTATGTCTGCTAAATCTAATGCTTCTGCAACATCAAAGAAATCCAATGTACCTGCAAGGTCAGTGAAGTCTAAAGCTTTAGAAGTTCCTCCTGTGGAAAATGGAGACGAGGAATTGGAAGAAATTGAAGAAAGAGCACCAAGTGCCATATCTGTTAAGTCTGCTAAGTCTAATGTTTCTGCAAGATCAAAGAAGTCCAAGGATTCAGAATTTTTTCTTGAAGAACCAGAGAGAGCATCCAGTGCTATGTCTGCTAAGTCTGCTAAGTACAATATGTCAGCAAGACACAAGAAATACGACTTTTCAGATGATCCTGCAGCAGAGGAGGAGAGAGCAGCTAGTGCTATGTCAGCTAAGTCCAATGTCTCTGCAAGATCCAAGAAATCTAAAGCTTCAAAAAGTCCTGCTGAAGAAAATGCAGAAGAGAATGTAGAGGAAACTGTTGAATCAGAGGACGAAACAGAGGAACGAGCTCCCAGTGCTATATCTGCTAAGTCAGCTAAGTACAATATGTCAGCAAGACACAAGAAATACGACTTTTCAGATGATCATGCAGCAGAGGAGGAGAGAGCAGCTAGTGCTATGTCAGCTAAGTCAGCTAAGTCTAATGTTTCAGCAAGATCTATAAAATCTAAAGCTTCTGAAGTTCCTCCTGACGTGGAGGTGAAGGCTTCAGAAGTTCTTGCTGAAGAAACCATTGAATATGACATAGGGGAAACTGAAGAGAGAGCACCCAGCGCTATGTCTGCTAAATCTAATGCTTCTGCAAAATCAAAGAAATCCAATGTACCTGCAAGGTCAGTGAAGTCTAAAGCTTTAGAGGTTCCTCCTGTGGAAAATGGAGACGAGGAATTGGAAGAAATTGAAGAAAGAGCACCAAGTGCCATATCTGTTAAGTCTGCTAAGTCTAATGTTTCTGCAAGATCAAAGAAGTCCAAGGATTCTGAATTTTTTCTTGAAGAACCAGAGAGAGCATCCAGTGCTATGTCTGCTAAGTCTGCTAAGTACAATATGTCAGCAAGACACAAGAAATACGACTTTTCAGATGATCCTGCAGCAGAGGAGGAGAGAGCAGCTAGTGCTATGTCAGCTAAGTCCAATGTCTCTGCAAGATCCAAGAAATCTAAAGCTTCAAAAAGTCCTGCTGAAGAAAATGCAGAAGAGAATGTAGAGGAAACTGTTGAATCAGAGGACGAAACAGAGGAACGAGCTCCCAGTGCTATATCTGCTAAGTCAGCTAAGTACAATATGTCAGCAAGACACAAGAAATACGACTTTTCAGATGATCCTGCAGCAGAGGAGGAGAGAGCAGCTAGTGCTATGTCAGCTAAGTCAGCTAAGTCTAATGTTTCAGCAAGATCTATAAAATCTAAAGCTTCTGAAGTTCCTCCTGACGTGGAGGTGAAGGCTTCAGAAGTTCTTGCTGAAGAAACCATTGAATATGACATAGGGGAAACTGAAGAGAGAGCACCCAGCGCTATGTCTGCTAAATCTAATGCTTCTGCAAAATCAAAGAAATCCAATGTACCTGCAAGGTCAGTGAAGTCTAAAGCTTTAGAAGTTCCTCCTGTGGAAAATGGAGACGAGGAATTGGAATTAATTGAAGAAAGAGCACCAAGTGCCATATCTGTTAAGTCTGCTAAGTCTAATGTTTCTGCAAGATCAAAGAAGTCCAAGGATTCAGAATTTTTTCTTGAAGAACCAGAGAGAGCATCCAGTGCTATGTCTGCTAAGTCTGCTAAGTACAATATGTCAGCAAGACACAAGAAATACGACTTTTCAGATGATCCTGCAGCAGAGGAGGAGAGAGCAGCTAGTGCTATGTCAGCTAAGTCCAATGTCTCTGCAAGATCCAAGAAATCTAAAGCTTCAGAAAGTCCTGCTGAAGAAAATGCAGAAGAGAATGTAGAGGAAACTGTTGAATCAGAGGACGAAACAGAGGAACGAGCTCCCAGTGCTATATCTGCTAAGTCAGCTAAGTACAATATGTCAGCAAGACACAAGAAATACGACTTTTCAGATGATCCTGCAGCAGAGGAGGAGAGAGCAGCTAGTGCTATGTCAGCTAAGTCAGCTAAGTCTAATGTTTCAGCAAGATCTATAAAATCTAAAGCTTCTGAAGTTCCTCCTGACGTGGAGGTGAAGGCTTCAGAAGTTCTTGCTGAAGAAACCATTGAATATGACATAGGGGAAACTGAAGAGAGAGCACCCAGCGCTATGTCTGCTAAATCTAATGCTTCTGCAACATCAAAGAAATCCAATGTACCTGCAAGGTCAGTGAAGTCTAAAGCTTTAGAAGTTCCTCCTGTGGAAAATGGAGACGAGGAATTGGAAGAAATTGAAGAAAGAGCACCAAGTGCCATATCTGTTAAGTCTGCTAAGTCTAATGTTTCTGCAAGATCAAAGAAGTCCAAGGATTCAGAATTTTTTCTTGAAGAACCAGAGAGAGCATCCAGTGCTATGTCTGCTAAGTCTGCTAAGTACAATATGTCAGCAAGACACAAGAAATACGACTTTTCAGATGATCCTGCAGCAGAGGAGGAGAGAGCAGCTAGTGCTATGTCAGCTAAGTCCAATGTCTCTGCAAGATCCAAGAAATCTAAAGCTTCAAAAAGTCCTGCTGAAGAAAATGCAGAAGAGAATGTAGAGGAAACTGTTGAATCAGAGGACGAAACAGAGGAACGAGCTCCCAGTGCTATATCTGCTAAGTCAGCTAAGTACAATATGTCAGCAAGACACAAGAAATACGACTTTTCAGATGATCCTGCAGCAGAGGAGGAGAGAGCAGCTAGTGCTATGTCAGCTAAGTCAGCTAAGTCTAATGTTTCAGCAAGATCTATAAAATCTAAAGCTTCTGAAGTTCCTCCTGACGTGGAGGTGAAGGCTTCAGAAGTTCTTGCTGAAGAAACCATTGAATATGACATAGGGGAAACTGAAGAGAGAGCACCCAGCGCTATGTCTGCTAAATCTAATGCTTCTGCAAAATCAAAGAAATCCAATGTACCTGCAAGGTCAGTGAAGTCTAAAGCTTTAGAGGTTCCTCCTGTGGAAAATGGAGACGAGGAATTGGAAGAAATTGAAGAAAGAGCACCAAGTGCCATATCTGTTAAGTCTGCTAAGTCTAATGTTTCTGCAAGATCAAAGAAGTCCAAGGATTCTGAATTTTTTCTTGAAGAACCAGAGAGAGCATCCAGTGCTATGTCTGCTAAGTCTGCTAAGTACAATATGTCAGCAAGACACAAGAAATACGACTTTTCAGATGATCCTGCAGCAGAGGAGGAGAGAGCAGCTAGTGCTATGTCAGCTAAGTCCAATGTCTCTGCAAGATCCAAGAAATCTAAAGCTTCAAAACGTCCTGCTGAAGAAAATGCAGAAGAGAATGTAGAGGAAACTGTTGAATCAGAGGACGAAACAGAGGAACGAGCTCCCAGTGCTATATCTGCTAAGTCAGCTAAGTACAATATGTCAGCAAGACACAAGAAATACGACTTTTCAGATGATCCTGCAGCAGAGGAGGAGAGAGCAGCTAGTGCTATGTCAGCTAAGTCAGCTAAGTCTAATGTTTCAGCAAGATCTATAAAATCTAAAGCTTCTGAAGTTCCTCCTGACGTGGAGGTGAAGGCTTCAGAAGTTCTTGCTGAAGAAACCATTGAATATGACATAGGGGAAACTGAAGAGAGAGCACCCAGCGCTATGTCTGCTAAATCTAATGCTTCTGCAAAATCAAAGAAATCCAATGTACCTGCAAGGTCAGTGAAGTCTAAAGCTTTAGAAGTTCCTCCTGTGGAAAATGGAGACGAGGAATTGGAATTAATTGAAGAAAGAGCACCAAGTGCCATATCTGTTAAGTCTGCTAAGTCTAATGTTTCTGCAAGATCAAAGAAGTCCAAGGATTCAGAATTTTTTCTTGAAGAACCAGAGAGAGCATCCAGTGCTATGTCTGCTAAGTCTGCTAAGTACAATATGTCAGCAAGACACAAGAAATACGACTTTTCAGATGATCCTGCAGCAGAGGAGGAGAGAGCAGCTAGTGCTATGTCAGCTAAGTCCAATGTCTCTGCAAGATCCAAGAAATCTAAAGCTTCAGAAAGTCCTGCTGAAGAAAATGCAGAAGAGAATGTAGAGGAAACTGTTGAATCAGAGGACGAAACAGAGGAACGAGCTCCCAGTGCTATATCTGCTAAGTCAGCTAAGTACAATATGTCAGCAAGACACAAGAAATACGACTTTTCAGATGATCCTGCAGCAGAGGAGGAGAGAGCAGCTAGTGCTATGTCAGCTAAGTCAGCTAAGTCTAATGTTTCAGCAAGATCTATAAAATCTAAAGCTTCTGAAGTTCCTCCTGACGTGGAGGTGAAGGCTTCAGAAGTTCTTGCTGAAGAAACCATTGAATATGACATAGGGGAAACTGAAGAGAGAGCACCCAGCGCTATGTCTGCTAAATCTAATGCTTCTGCAAAATCAAAGAAATCCAATGTACCTGCAAGGTCAGTGAAGTCTAAAGCTTTAGAAGTTCCTCCTGTGGAAAATGGAGACGAGGAATTGGAAGAAATTGAAGAAAGAGCACCAAGTGCCATATCTGTTAAGTCTGCTAAGTCTAATGTTTCTGCAAGATCAAAGAAGTCCAAGGATTCTGAATTTTTTCTTGAAGAACCAGAGAGAGCATCCAGTGCTATGTCTGCTAAGTCTGCTAAGTACAATATGTCAGCAAGACACAAGAAATACGACTTTTCAGATGATCCTGCAGCAGAGGAGGAGAGAGCAGCTAGTGCTATGTCAGCTAAGTCCAATGTCTCTGCAAGATCCAAGAAATCTAAAGCTTCAGAAAGTCCTACTGAAGAAAATGCAGAAGAGAATGTAGAGGAAACTGTTGAATCAGAGGACGAAACAGAGGAACGAGCTCCCAGTGCTATATCTGCTAAGTCAGCTAAGTACAATATGTCAGCAAGACACAAGAAATACGACTTTTCAGATGATCCTGCAGCAGAGGAGGAGAGAGCAGCTAGTGCTATGTCAGCTAAGTCAGCTAAGTCTAATGTTTCAGCAAGATCTATAAAATCTAAAGCTTCTGAAGTTCCTCCTGACGTGGAGGTGAAGGCTTCAGAAGTTCTTGCTGAAGAAACCATTGAATATGACATAGGGGAAACTGAAGAGAGAGCACCCAGCGCTATGTCTGCTAAATCTAATGCTTCTGCAAAATCAAAGAAATCCAATGTACCTGCAAGGTCAGTGAAGTCTAAAGCTTTAGAAGTTCCTCCTGTGGAAAATGGAGACGAGGAATTGGAAGAAATTGAAGAAAGAGCACCAAGTGCCATATCTGTTAAGTCTGCTAAGTCTAATGTTTCTGCAAGATCAAAGAAGTCCAAGGATTCTGAATTTTTTCTTGAAGAACCAGAGAGAGCATCCAGTGCTATGTCTGATAAGTCAAATGTCTCGTTAAGAACCAAAATGTTCAAAGCCTCAAATGTTGCAGCTGAAGAAACTGCTGAACCTGAAGACCAAACAGAGGAAGCTCCTGCTGAAGAAAATGAAGAAGAGGAAGTGGAGGAAACTGAGAGAGCACCTAGTGCTATGTCATCTAAGTCAGCTAAGTCTATTGTCGCTGCAAGGTCAAGGAAGTCCAAAGATTCTGAAGCTCCTGCTGAGGAAACCGCTGAAAAAGTTCAGGATGAAGAAAACGCAGAAGAGCAGGTAGAGAAAACTAAGGAGAAAGCACCAAGCGCTATGTCTGCTAAATCAAATATCTCAGCAAGAGCTAAGAACCCTGACCATGAAACAGAGGAGCGAGCACCCAGCGCTGTATCAGCTAAGTCACATGTATCTGCAAGATCAAGGAAGTCCAAAGTTTCTGAATTTGCTGGTGAAGAAAAGGCTTCAGAGCAGGTAGAGGAAAATGTGGAAAAAGCAACAAATTCTGTGTCGGCTAAGTCTGCAAGATCAGACAGAACCCACGCATCAGACAGAACCCACGCATCAGACAGAACCCACGCATCAGACAGAACCCGAGCATCAGACAGAACCCACGCATCAGACAGAACCCACGCATCAGACAGAACCCATGCTTCAGACATATGTATTTACTGTAACTCCAAACCCCAAAATAGCATAACTGCTGAAGTGACTGATGGACATGGAAGCAACATGTCCAATGTGTCGTCCCACCTGCAGCTGAAAGGACAAAAGGACAAAAACAATACCGAAGAAGATGCCAAAAGCGACAAAGTGAGTGATATTTCAATGAAGACAAACAGATCAAAGAAGACTGCCACTAGAGATCATATAGACACTCCCAGACCTAACTCTGTTGCGTCAGAGAGTCACCTCACTCCTACTCCACCACACTGCCCACCAACCCCTAGAAAAATTAAACAACCTGGTATTCTACTTGGTGTCTCGAGTGACAGTAACAAGTCTCACGCAGCAGATCCAGTGAAGGAAAACTCTAACATCTCATGCAATGGCTCCTTGGAAGTGACAGACAGGAAAGTCAGTGACAAGAGTAGCAAGTGCAAACACTGGAAAGGGCTTTCTTCTCACAGTTCCTCTCTACAATTGCTGGAAGGAGATGTCTCTGAGCTTGTTCCCTCCAATCTACCAAACGCCTCTCCAACAGAGGTTGTGAATGAGTGGCTTAAGAAAATACCATCCGACAGTGCGATGTACGACATTGGGGACGAATTCCGTGACATAGGCCATTCACTGGAGCTGGCACCAAAGGAAAAACCAAATGGGACTGAGGAGATTGATGTCACTGATGTGTGTGAGACTCAAAAACAAAAGGAGGAGCCCAAACAGACAGTAGCCAACCTTGTGGCTGATGGTGAGGAGACAGCAGAGACCCCACCTGAGACCCCACCAGACGGCACTGCTCCACAGGAGGACATATCAAAGAGCTTTCACTCCTCAGTGCAGGTGATGAAAGTGCTGTTGAGTCCCAAGCTTGACCGGTGTCACAGCTTACCTGAAGTTTCCCCCGTGTATGGACGTAAACTGAGCACCTCAGCCAGAGGTCTCCTGGATTGCCTCGCAAAGCTGCAGTTGATAGACTTTGATCCCAATGACGACGCAAAAGCCAAGGAAGCACGGTACAGAGAGCTAATGAACATTCTCCAGTCCTTCTGGTTGAGTGAGCCTGCAGAGAATCAAAAGACACAGCAGAATAGCTGTGATCAACACTCTGTGGATGGTGATACCAAAGCAAGGTCCTCCTCTGGAATAGACGTCAGCAGTGGCTCAACAAGCTCAGCTAAGAGCTCAGGTGGTGTGGCTCAGGCACCGAATGCAGAGGGGGAAGCATTGCTGAAGGTACAAGAAGTTGACGCACGTGCAGAGGAACAGGAAAGCCCAGAGTCCTCAATCCCAATGTCTGACCCAGCCACTCCGGACGTAGCCAGTCAGGTCCAATGGAAGGAAGGAAGAGGTCCAGAGGAAGGAGGAACAGCAGTGGAGGAAGAGAAACAAAAAGACGAAGACTTCCCGGCGTCTGATGACACCATTAGAAATGAAAGTCTGAGAGAATTACCAGAAACACCACCATCTTCCAACAAGAGCTCAGAACCTGGAGAGAACACAATCTCTCCTCCGTCTGTCCAAAGGGCACAACTAGCCGAAAAGGTTTCCTTAGATCCTGATCCTGTCTGGGTCTTGAAGTTACTGAAAAAACTAGAGAAGCAGTTCATGACACATTATGTGGATGCTATGGCTGAGTTCAAGGTTCGCTGGATCTTGGACGACAGCGAACAGCTCGATGCCATGATAGCCGAACTAAAAGACGATGTGCATAGGAGGATACAATTAAGCATTGACAGAGAACTGAGGAAGATCCATGGTTGGGCTGGAATACCAAGACCACACAAAGAAGAATTGTCACGAGAATCAAGTGCGCAACCTGAGACAAGGCGAAGAAGATTGAAGGTTGTGCGCAACCAGTCTATTGAATACCGAGAGGAGAAAAGTGACGATGCAACCGGCACTTCCTTCAGTGACCAACGGAGTGATGATGAATATTGCCCTTGTGAAACATGTATAAAAAAGAAACTGGAATTGGGGCCACTGCTTCCTGCAGAAGTTTTGCATATTGCTCCAGTCATGATGGCCTTTGATCTAAAGTCAATCCTGTTGAAAAAGCACCCTACTCCAAATACACAAGAAGTTGATGTTACTGATAACACTGGAACTATGTATGAAGCCAAAGTAGTGAAAACTAGTACTATACATGCATTTGATTTAAAGTCAATTCTCCAGTTGAAAAAGGACCATCCTCCACAGATACAAGAAGAAGTCGATGTTACAGATGAGACTGGAGGTATAGATGAAGTCAAAGCAGCGGAAACTCTTGTTGAAAACGTTATCAACGGGGCTAAGAAGGAGGTGGAGGAATCACAAGAACAGAAAGTCGCTGAACAGGATAATGAAATGTGTGATGAATCTGAGGCAGCAGTAGAAGAGACAGCTAAAGATGAAATAGGAGAAGAAGAGGAAGCTGATATTGCTGAAGTAGCGGAAGAAGAAACTGTTGACGCAGAAACTCCAAGAGATGAAGCAGGAGAAGAGGACACTGCTGAAGTAGAGACAGCTGACGAAGAAACTGATAAAGCAGAAACTGTTATAGCAGCAGGATCAACAGCAGAAGAAGCAGAGAGTGCTGAAGCAGAGACAGCTGATGATGAAATGGCAGGAGAGGAGGAAGCTGAAGCTGCAACTGCAGAGGCAGAGACCGCTGAGGATGAAGCAGGAGAAGACAAAAAAGCTGATGTAGAAAGAGAAGAGACAGCAGAAGACGAAGAAGAAGATAACGCTGTCGAAGCTGAGAGTGCCATAGTAGAGTCAACTGAAGATGAAACTGACGGAGAAGTCGAGACTGTTGGAGAGGAGGAAGCTGAAGCTGATATAGCAGAAGATGAAGCAGTAGAGGAGGATGCTGAAGCTGAGTCAGCAGAGACAGAAACCGCTGATGAGATAGCAGGGGAAAAGGATGCTAAAGGTGAGACAGCTGAAGACGAAACTGCCAGAGAAGGGGAGGCTGCAGAAGAAGAGACTCAAGATGAAACTGCAGGAGAGGAGGAGGGTGCTGAAACAGAAATAGCTGAAATTGAGGCAGCAGAAGAAAATACTGCTGACGTAGAGGCAGATGAAGATGAAGCTGCTGTAGAGCAAGAGACAGCGGAGGCAGAGGTAGAAGAGGAGCCTGAAGCTGAGACTGCAGACTATGAGACTGCTGGTGAAACAACCGGTGATGAGACGGCACAAGCTGAAACTGCAGGAGAAGGGACAGTTGACAACGACACAGCAGGAGAGGAGGAGAGTGCTGAAGCTGAGACAGCTGAGGGAGAAGAGCAGACAGCCAGAGATGAAACAGGAGAAGTTGAGACTGAAAGCGCAAGAGAAGAGTCGCAGAAGCTGAAATAGCAGACGAAGAAGAGAATGCCGAAGAAGAGGCAGCTGAAGATGAAGCATCAGGAAATGGAGCTGAAGCTGAAACTGAGGAGTATATAGAAAAAGAGGAAGCTGAAAAAGAAGAGAAAATAGAGCCAGTACATCACGATGACACATCGGAGATAAAAGCAGACAATGAGACGAATGAGGGAGAAACGACAGACCAAGATATTATTCAAGAGGATTAATAAACAGACCAAGATATGGTTCAGGAGGAAACAGGAACAGACCAAGATATGGTTCAGGAGGAAACAGGAACAGACCAAGATATGGTTCAGGAGGAGGAAGAAACAGACCAAGATATACAGTTGAAGTCGGAAGTTTACATACTTAGTTTGAAGTCATTAAAACACATTTTTAAACCACTCCACAGATTTCATGTTAACAAACTATAGTTTTGGCAAGTCAGTTAGGACATCTACTTTGTGCATGACACAAGTAATTCTTCCAACAATTGTTTACAGACAGATTATTTCACTTATAATTCACTATATCACAATTCCAGTGGGTCAGAAGTTTACATACACTAAGTTGACTGTGCCTTTAAACAGCTTGGAAAATTCCAGAAAATTATGTCATGGCTTTAGAAGCTTCTGATAGGCTAATTGACATCATTTGAGTCAGTTGGAGGTGTACCTGTGGATGTATTTCAAGGCCTACCTTCAAACTTCCTCGACAACATGGGAAAAGCTAAAGAAATCAGCCAAGACCTCAGAAAAAGAATTGTAGACCTCTACAAGCCTGGTTCATCCTTGGGAGCAATTTCCAAATGCCTGAAGGTACCACGTTCATCTTTACAAACAACAGTACGCAAGTATAAACACCATGGGACCACGCAGCCGTCATACCGCTCAGGAAGGAGACACGTTCTGTCTCCTAGGGATGAACGTACTTTGGTGCGAAAAGTGCAAATCAATCCCAGAACAACAGCAAAGGACCCTGTGAAGATGCTGGAGAAAACAGGTGCAAAAGTATCTATATCCACAGTAAACCGAGTCCTATATCGACATAACCTGAAAGGCCGCTCAGCAAGGAAGAAGCCACGGCTCCAAAACCACCATAAAAAAGCCAGACTACGGTTTGCAACTGCACATGGGGACAAAGATCGTACTTTTTGGAGAAATGTCCTCTGGTCTGATTAAACAAAAATATAACTGTTTGGCCATAATGACCATCGTTATGTCTGGAGGAAAAAGGGGGAGGCTTGCAAGCCGAAGAACACCATCCCAACCGTGAAGCACGGGGGGTGGCAGCATCATGTTGTGGGGGTGCTTTGCTGCAGGAGCGACTGGTGCACTTCACAAAATAGATGGCATCTCTAGGGAGGAAAGTTATGTGGATATATTGAAGCAACATCTCAAGACATCAGTCAGGAAGTTAAAGCTTGGTCGCAAATGGGTCTTCCAAATGGACAATGACCCCAAGCATACTTCCAAAGTTGTGGCAAAATGGCTTAAGGACAACAAAGTCAAGGTATTGGAGTGGCCGTCACAAAGCCCTGACCTCAATCCTATAGAACATTTGTGGGCAGAACTGAAAAAGCGTGTGCGAGCAAGGAGACCTACAAACCTGACTCAGTTACATCAATTCTGTCAGGAGGAAGCTTGTGGGAAGCTTGGGGGAAGCTTGTGGAAGGCTACCCGAAACAATTGACCCAAGTTAAACAATTTAAAGGCAATGCTACCAAATACTAATTGAGTGTATGTAAACTTCTGACCCACTGGGAATGTGATGAACGAAAAAAAAAAGCTTAAATAAATAACTCTCTCTACTATTATTCTGACATTTCACATTCTTAAAATAAAGACAGGGAATTGTTTCTAGGATTAAATGTCAGGAATTGTGAAAAACTGAGTTTAAATGTATTTGGCTAAGGTTTATGTAAACTTCCGACTTCAACTGTATATATTATTTTTTTATTTAACCTTTATTTAACTAGTTAAGTCAGTTAAGAACAAATTCTTATTTACAATGACGGCGCTGGGCCAATTTTGCGCCGCCCTATGGGACTCCCAATCACGGCCGGTTGTGATACAGTCTGGATTCAAACCAGGTTGGACCAAGATGTCATAGAGTGGTTTGAAAAAGAACTTTGGGTACTCAGTTGACGGAGGGTATGAGGCTGAGGATGATGAAGAACAATCAGAAGTGCCAGCTATCAGGAAAGACAACGTGGAGGAAACTGTTGAGGAAACTCCAGTGACCTCATTCGATGCCTTTGCCAGAGCAGAGTTCTCTGAAGACAGTGCTTACACCGATGTTGAGATTTCAGAGACTGAAGTAAACAAGGAGGAGGCCCAAGAGGACAAAGCAGAAGCGGAGGTGGGTGATACGGCGTTAGAGGCTGAGGCTGAGCTTCAGGTGTAGGAGACTACTGTTGAGGAAGAAGAGGAGGTGGAGGAGGAAGCTTTAGAGGAGCAGGAAGTTGAGGAAACCCTAGTTGAAGAGACTCCAGTTGAGGAGCTGAAGGAGGAAGGTGAGGAGGAACAGGCAGATGTGGAGAAGGATGCAGCAGAAGACGATGCTGCTGAGGAAGAACAAAAGCAAGCTGAAGAGGAAGGTGAGGAGGAGCAGGAGAAAGTGGAGGAGAAGGAGGAGAAGGAGGAAGAGGAGAAGGAGGAAGATGAGGAGGATACAGCTGAAATATGCTCCTCCTGATGATGTCACAAGCAAAGGACAGTCTGAAGACGACGGTAATGACCTTCTTGGACATCTGAAACGAGCCTACATAGTCAGCCAACCAAATCTTCCATGGAATCCCAACCAGGCTCGCTGGGCGAAGTCCTGGATGAAGAGGCAGAGAGAGATTCCAACAGCGAGAAGAGTTCACAGACAGGGTCGGATAGGCTCAGGCCACCAACTCTCTGTGAAGGGAAAGCAGATGTACCTTATGGACACAGAGGACGAGAGCAGAGTGTCAGAAGTCACAGAGTCAGCTAGCGAGGTTCTCGAGCGACAAGTCGTCTCCCCAAAGAAGAAGACTCCAAAGAAGAAATCTGTCAATTCACGCCAAAGAGAGTGATATTGATCAAGGCGATCTTGATTTCTAAAACTTAATTCTTCAAACTTATTTTGTTAAATCCATTGAATATACACCTTCAAAAATACATCCATTATTAAGGCAGGTTCTAAGGTTCTCTGTGGAGGATTTGTCTAAGAAATATTATAAGACTAATAACATTTTCAAAGGAATAGAATTAGCATATTTTGAGTCTAATTAGCTCCAAATGAATGAAATCAATAGTTAATTATTTTGTTAATTAAACAGACAACCTGATCACAGTCACACACATATTTTATAGTATGAGTGTAATAGAATATAACAGAATAAAAATACTAATAATATTTTTCCCACATAACTTGCGTCATGGCAACGTGTGGAACCGCCGTCATAAAAAAAACCCCTGATATTTTGAAACAGAGCCCATACTTTTTTGTTCCACATTTCATCTCTTTCCTTCCCTCACTCCACGTTGTTAGGGAGCAGGCGTAGGGTCTTACATTGAGAGCATATTCATCATGATATCAACAGAAAATAATAGCAGTCCTATTTTCAAAAGCATGTGAGTCTCCTGTTCATATTTCACAACCTCTGCAGGCGTTTAGAGTTGCCTATACGCTACCAAGCAAAGTAATATTCCTACTCTTGATTTAGGCTACGTTATTGAATGTTTCTGATCAGTGATAGATGTGCTATTACCACCTCCATGTACCCTATATCTGGCCCAGCCAGAGAATTAACCAAATATAGAGACAGAGATTTATCAAGATTAGTCCCAATGCTTGTCTCAAAGCAGCGTGATGGCGCTGTCCCAATCAAAACAGTGCTAAAATTACAGTGCATTCAGAAAGTATTCAGACCCCTTTGTTACGTTACATCCTTATTCTAAAGTGGATTAAATAAATAAAAATCCTCATCAATCTACACAAAATACCCCATAATGACACAATACCCCATAATGACACAATACACCATAATGACACAATACCCCATAATGACACAATACCACATAATGACACAATACCCCATAATGACAAAGCAATTTTTTTTTTTACACATTTAGTATTCAGACAATTTGCTGTCAGACTCAAGCCATGAGGTCGAAGGAATTGTCCGTAGAGCTCCGAGACAAGATTGAGAGATTCAGTATGCAACAATTTGATACATGCCTTCAATTCAGTGATATTTATTCCTTCAGTAATTCATTATGAATCCATCCAGTTGTGGTTAAGAAAACAGTTCATGCTTAGTGGTGGGCTATGTAAAGAGATGGGTGAAGTGACATGCCTTGCAAAGTTTACAACTGGCAGGAGGATGGTAACCGGCGCTGCCTAGCAACCATCAAAGGTTTAACAGCGTAGTGCGTTCCAACACCGCCTCCGCATTACAGCTATGTTTCATACCAAGCCGTAGGCAGAACTTTACCAAAATAATTACTAGGTCCTTAGGAGAAAATACAAGTTTTGGCTTTGATACCGGCAATACCTTTCAGATATAAAGAAAAGCTGGAAAAAAGTTGGCGGTATGATAAAGTTGGCGGTATGATAAAGTTGGCGGTATGATAAAGTTGATGGTATGATAAAAGTAAAACTTGAAATATGCAAACAGAAATTAGTCGAATTCTCTGTTATTTTCACAGAACAAAAAATATATATTTATTTTTCTGGAAGATTATTGACACTTGTTTATATTGTTTATTTTTATAAAGTATGTTTGAGTGGTTTTAGTGCATTAATCATTAACTATAACTGTAATGAATAGAATAATTAATTCAAGTATTGTGTTCCACTCAGCTATTAATAACCCTTAGCTATTAATAACCCTTAGCTATTAATAACCCTTAGCTATTAATAACCCTATTAATAACCCTATTTATAACCCATAGCTATTGATAACCCTATTAATAACCCTATTAATAACCCTTAGCTATTAATAACCCTTAGCTATTAATAACCCTTAGCTATTAATAACCCTTAGCTATTAATAACCCTTAGCTATCAATAACCCTATTAATAACCCTTAGCTATTAATAACCCTTAGCTATTAATAACCCTATTAATAACCCTATTTATAACCCATAGCTATTGATAACCCTATTAATAACCCTATTAATAACCCTTAGCTATTAATAACCCTTAGCTATTAATAACCCTTAGCTATTAATAACCCTTAGCTATTAATAACCCTTAGCTATTAATAATAAATAATATATATATATATTAAATTCTTTGTTGCCTGTCTATGACTATGAACAAATCTCATGTAGCTTGAAGCTATACATTCCAAATGTATGTATGTATGTCTGTATGTACACTATGTATGAAACAGAGAATATACACTGGGGGCCAAAAGTTTGGAATATTACTCATTCAAGGGTTTTTCTTTTTTACAATGTAGAATAAAAGTGAAGACATGAAAACTAAGACATAACACATATGGACATTGGACCGGTGGAAATTTGTCCTTTGGTCTGGGGTCCAAATTTGAGATTTCTGGTTCCAACCTCAACCAAATTTATATGGTTTGGGATGAGTCGGACCGCAGTGAAGGAAAAGTAGCCAACAAGGGCTCAGCATACGTGGGAAGACCTTCAAGACTGATGGAAAAGCTGGTTGAGAGAATGCCAAGAGTGTGCTAAGCTGTCATCAAGGCAAAGGATTGCTATTTGAAGAATCTCAAATATAAAATATATTTTGTTTTGTTTAACACATTTTTGGTTACTACATGATTCCATATGTGTTATGTCATAGTTTTGATGTCTTCACTTTTATTCTACAATGTAAAAACATTTGCAAATAAAGAAAAACCCTTGAATGAGTAATATTCCAAACTTTTGGCCCTCAGTGTATGTCTTTAGCTTTAACTATATACTATTTATCTAATTTAAAGTTTTCTTTAAATCAAATTGCTGTGGCTTCGAATGATCAAATGAACATAATATGTTTGAGATAATCTTTTTCGAGATGAAATTGCACAACATATTTTAACAGACACTTTAATGATAGCCTATGATACGTAACTATTTAAACTACAAACACTATTTTAATAATTTTTAGTGGAAACAGGTTGTTGACCCACAGAAGTTTTTTTAAGTTACATGTTTTTGTCACTTAATCTCCATTCCAGAATGTTGACCCAAGTTCACCATTTGATTTTATTAACTTGTGTAGCTCAGATGGTGGAGCATGGTGCTTGCAATGCCAGGGTTGTTGGTTCGATTCCCACAAGGGACCAGTATGAAAAAAGTATGAACATGTATGCATTAACTAACTGTAAGTTGCTCAGGATAAGAGTGTCTGCTAAATGACTTGATGATGGTCTTTGTAAATTCCCCCTGACAACTCTATGCTTAGAAGAAGCTTCAAAAATAAAATATATGCTTCTTAACATCAGTGAAAGATTTTTATACCACCTTTTTTCATTTATTCACTGCACAAGATTGAACACCACAGTCAAATACAAATGAAGGGAAACGTATAGAAGCAACACCACCCTGAGTCGATGAAACGTATAGAAGCAACACCACCCTGAGTCGATGAAACGTATAGAAGCAACACCACCCTGAGTCGATGAAACGTATAGAAGCAACACCACCCTGAGTCGATGAAACGTATAGAAGCAACACCACCCTGAGTCGATGAAACGTATAGAAGCAACACCACCCTGAGTCGATGAAACGTATAGAAGCAACACCACCCTGAGTCGATGAAACGTATAGAAGCAACACCACCCTGAGTCGATGAAACGTATAGAAGCAACACCACCCTGAGTCGATGAAACGTATAGAAGCAACACCACCCTGAGTCGATGAAACGTATAGAAGCAACACCACCCTGAGTCGATGAAACGTATAGAAGCAACACCACCCTGAGTCGATGAAACGTATAGAAGCAACACCACCCTGAGTTGATGAAACGTATAGAAGCAACACCACCCTGAGTCGATGAAACGTAAAAAATAATAAAAAAAAGTAGGTGTGTCTAAACTTTTGACTGGTACTATATATATTTTTTAATATAAATATAATATATTTGTATCAAATTAAGTTATTGAATGTTTCCCCATGTGTTCTTCTGTGCTGTATTTATCCTGTATGAAAATATATTTTCTCAGTTGTACAGCTGATGATGGTAAATCATGTACTGATATGGTTTATGAAATAAAATATATTTAAGAAAAGGCCTTGTGTATTCATTTCTTAATTAGCTAATTAATTAATATATTCAATCATTCATTTATTTGTCCTATAGTTGTCTTATGGTCGATCTATGGTTGATCTATAGTTGTCCTTGGTCGATCTATGGTTGTCCTATAGATGTACATGGTCCTATATACTATCAGTTCCATAGTGTTACATGGTCCTATATACTATCAGATTCCATAGTGTTACATGGTCCTATATACTATCAGATTCCATAGTGTTACATGGTCCTATATACTATCAGATTCCATAGTGTTACATGGTCCTATATACTATCAGTTTCCATAGTGTTACATGGTCCTATATACTATCAGTTTCCACAGTGTTACATGGTCCTATATACTATCAGATTCCATAGTGTTACATGGTCCTATATACTATCAGTTTCCATAGTGTTACATGGTCCTATATACTATCAGTTTCCATAGTGTTACATGGTCCTGTATACTATCAGATTCCATAGTGTTACATGGTCCTATATACTATCAGTTTCCATAGTGTTACATGGCCCTAAATACTATCAGATTCCATAGTTTTACATGGTCCTATATACTATCAGTTTCCATAGTGCTACATGGTCCAATATACTATCAGTTCCATAGTGTTACATGGTCCTATATACTATCAGTTTCCATAGTGTTACATGGTCCTATATACTATCAGATTCCATAGTTTTACATGGTCCTATATACTATCAGTTTCCATAGTGCTACATGGGCCTATATACTGTCCATTTCCATAGTGTTACATGGTCCTATATACTATCCGTTTCCATAGGGTTACATGGGCATATATACTATCCGTTTCCATAGTGTTACATGGTCCTATATACTATCCGTTTCCATATGGTTACATGGGCCTATATACTATCCGTTTCCATAGGGTTACATGGGCCTATATACTATCCGTTTCCGTAGGTTTACATGGTCCTAAATACTCTCCGTTTCCACAGTGTTACATGGTCCTATATACTATCCGTTTCCACAGTGTTACATGGTCCTATATACTATCCGTTTCCATAGGGTTACATGGTCCTATATACTATCCGTTTCCACAGTGTTACATGGTCCTATATACTATCCGTTTCCACAGTGTTACATGGTCCTATATACCATCCGTTTCCATAGGGTTACATGGGCCTATATACTATCCGTTTCCATAGTGTTACATGGGCCTATATACTATCCGTTTCCATAGGGTTACATGGGCCTATATGCTATCCGTTTCCATAGGGTTACATGGTCCTATATACTATCTGTTTCCACAGTGTTACATGGTTCTATATACTCTCTGTTTCCATAGGGTTACATGGTCCTATATACTATCAGTTTCCACAGTGTTACATGGTCCTATATACTATCTGTTTCCATAGGGTTACATGGTCCTATATACTATCCGTTTCCACAGTGTTACATGGTCCTATATACTATCAGTTTCCACAGTGTTACATGGTCCTATATACTATCCGTTTCCATAGGTTTACATGGTCCTATATACTATCCATTTCCACAGTGTTACATGGTCCTATATACTATTCGTTTCCACAGTGTTACATGGTCCTATATACTATTCGTTTCCACAGTGTTACATGGTCCTATATACTATCCGTTTCCATAGGGTTACATGGTCCTATATACTATCCGTTTCCATAGGGTTACATGGTCCTATATACTATCCGTTTCCACAGTGTTACATGGTCCTATATACTATTCGTTTCCACAGTGTTACATGGTCCTATATACTATTCGTTTCCACAGTGTTACATGGTCCTATATACTATCCGTTTCCATAGGGTTACATGGTCCTATATACTATCCGTTTCCACAGTGTTACATGGTCCTATATACTATTCGTTTCCACAGTGTTACATGGTCCTATATACTATCCGTTTCCATAGGGTTACATGGTCCTATATACTATCCGTTTCCATAGGGTTACATGGTCCTATATACTATCCGTTTCCATAGGGTTACATGGTCCTATATACTATCCGTTTCCACAGTGTTACATGGTCCTATATACTATCCGTTTCCATAGGGTTACATGGTCCTATATACTATCCGTTTCCATAGGGTTGCATGGTCCTATATACTATCCGTTTCCATAGGGTTACATGGTCCTATATACTATCAGTTTCCACAGTGTTACATGGTCCTATATACTATCCGTTTCCATAGGTTTACATGGTCCTATATACTATCCATTTCCACAGTGTTACATGGTCCTATATACTATCCGTTTCCACAGTGTTACATGGTCCTATATACTATTCGTTTCCACAGTGTTACATGGTCCTATATACTATCCGTTTCCATAGGGTTACATGGTCCTATATACTATCCGTTTCCATAGGGTTACATGGTCCTATATACTATCCGTTTCCACAGTGTTACATGGTCCTATATACTATTCGTTTCCACAGTGTTACATGGTCCTATATACTATTCGTTTCCACAGTGTTACATGGTCCTATATACTATCCGTTTCCATAGGGTTACATGGTCCTATATACTATCCGTTTCCACAGTGTTACATGGTCCTATATACTATTCGTTTCCACAGTGTTACATGGTCCTATATACTATCCGTTTCCATAGGGTTACATGGTCCTATATACTATCCGTTTCCATAGGGTTACATGGTCCTATATACTATCCGTTTCCATAGGGTTACATGGTCCTATATACTATCCGTTTCCACAGTGTTACATGGTCCTATATACTATCCGTTTCCATAGGGTTACATGGTCCTATATACTATCCGTTTCCATAGGGTTACATGGTCCTATATACTATCCGTTTCCATAGGGTTACATGGTCCTATATACTATCAGTTTCCACAGTGTTACATGGTCCTATATACTATCCGTTTCCATAGGTTTACATGGTCCTATATACTATCCATTTCCACAGTGTTACATGGTCCTATATACTATCCGTTTCCACAGTGTTACATGGTCCTATATACTATTCGTTTCCACAGTGTTACATGGTCCTATATACTATCCGTTTCCATAGGGTTACATGGTCCTATATACTATCCGTTTCCATAGGGTTACATGGTCCTATATACTATCCGTTTCCACAGTGTTACATGGTCCTATATACTATTCGTTTCCACAGTGTTACATGGTCCTATATACTATCCGTTTCCATAGGGTTACATGGTCCTATATACTATCCGTTTCCATAGGGTTACATGGTCCTATATACTATCCGTTTCCATAGGGTTACATGGTCCTATATACTATCCGTTTCCACAGTGTTACATGGTCCTATATACTATCCGTTTCCATAGGGTTACATGGTCCTATATACTATCCGTTTCCATAGGGTTACATGGTCCTATATACTATCCGTTTCCATAGGGTTACATGGTCCTATATACTATCAGTTTCCACAGTGTTACATGGTCCTATATACTATCCGTTTCCATAGGTTTACATGGTCCTATATACTATCCATTTCCACAGTGTTACATGGTCCTATATACTATCCGTTTCCACAGTGTTACATGGTCCTATATACTATTCGTTTCCACAGTGTTACATGGTCCTATATACTATCCGTTTCCATAGGGTTACATGGTCCTATATACTATCCGTTTCCATAGGGTTACATGGTCCTATATACTATCCGTTTCCACAGTGTTACATGGTCCTATATACTATCCGTTTCCATAGGGTTACATGGTCCTATATACTATCCGTTTCCATAGTGTTACATGGTCCTATATACTATCCGTTTCCATAGGGTTACATGGTCCTATATACTATCCGTTTCCATAGGGTTACATGGTCCTATATACTATCCGTTTCCATAGGGTTACATGGTCCTATATACTATCCGTTTCCATAGGGTTACATGGTCCTATATACTATCCGTTTCCACAGTGTTACATGGTCCTATATACTATCCGTTTCCACAGTGTTACATGGTCCTATATACTATCCGTTTCCACAGTGTTACATGGTCCTATATACTATCCGTTTCCACAGTGTTACATGGTCCTATATACTATCCGTTTCCACAGTGTTACATGGTCCTATATACTATCCGTTTCCATAGGGTTACATGGTCCTATATACTATCCGTTTCCACAGTGTTACATGGTCCTATATACTATCCGTTTCCACAGTGTTACATGGTCCTATATACTATCCGTTTCCACAGTGTTACATGGTCCTATATACTATCCGTTTCCATAGGGTTACATGGTCCTATATACTATCCGTTTCCATAGGGTTACATGGTCCTATATACTATCCGTTTCCATAGGGTTACATGGTCCTATATACTATCCGTTTCCACAGTGTTACATGGTCCTATATACTATCCGTTTCCACAGTGTTACATGGTCCTATATACTATCCGTTTCCACAGTGTTACATGGTCCTATATACTATCCGTTTCCATAGGGTTACATGGTCCTATATACTATCAGTTTCCACAGTGTTACATGGTCCTATATACTATTCGTTTCCACAGTGTTACATGGTCCTATATACTATCCGTTTCCATAGGGTTACATGGTCCTATATACTATCCGTTTCCATAGGGTTACATGGTCCTATATACTATCCGTTTCCACAGTGTTACATGGGTCTAATACTAACTGATAGTATATAGGCCCATGTACATATGTAGGAAATGTAAAAGGATGACTGTTTACACACAGAGTTATTTCTACATGTATATCTGGCTGTACACTCAAAGGGAGAATTTGAGTATGAATCTTAGAATTGGTTTGATATGACACAGTCATCTCTTTTTGACATGCCTGTTCAGTCAGTGTGGGTTGTTTCTTTCTGTTCAGACTTCCTTCAAGACATCGACCTACAGTGTAGTGAGCCACTGCCCCATTGGACAAGGCTGATGGATGTGCCTCGTTCTGAGTAATCCCATTGGTCCCTACCTGAGGGGATGTGACATAAATAGTATGTGTCACTCTGATGGATGGCGTGGCACTGAGGACAGTCACCTAGGTACCCCTGGCCTGCATCACAGTGTAGTATGTACAGCACCTTCTCACCCATCTACACACCATACCCTATAATGACAAAGTGAAACATGTTTTTAGACATTTTTTCAAATGTATTGTAAATTAAATACAGAAATATCTAATTTGCATAAGTATTCACACCCCTGAGTCAATACATGTTAGAATCACCATTGACAGCGATTAAAGCTGTGAGTCTCTAAGAGCTTTGCACACCTGGATTGTACAATATTTGCACACTATTCTTTTTAAAATTCTTCAAGGTCTGTCAAGTTGGTTGTTGATCATTGCTAGACAGTGATTTTCAAGTCTTGCGATAGACTTTCATGCCGATTTACGTTAAAACTGTAACTCGGCCACTCAGGAACATAAAACTCTTGGTAATGAACTCCAGTGTATGTTTGGCCTTGTGTTTTAGGTTATTGTCTTGCTGAAAGGTGAATTCATCTCCCAGTGTCTGGTGGAAAGCAGACTGAACCAGGTTTTCCTCTAGGATTTTGCCTGTGCTTAGCTCCATTCCATTTATCTTTATCCAAAAAAACTCCCTTGCCGATGACAAGTATACCCATAACATGATGCAGCCACCACCATGCTTGGAAATATGAAGAGTGGTATTCAGTGATGTGTTGTTAGATTTGCCCCAAACATAAAACTTTGTATTCAGGACATAAAGTTAGTTTCTTTGCCACATTTATGGTAGTTTTACTTTAGTGCCTTGTTGCAAACAGGAAGCATGTTTTGGAATATGTTTTGTCTGTACAGACAAAACATATTGACCCATTACTGACCCATTAATTTGGGTCAGTATTGTGGAGTAACTACAATGTTGTTGATCCATCCTCAGTTTTCTCCAATCACAGCCATTAAACTCTATAACTGTTTTAAAGTCACCATTGGCCTCATGGGGAAATCAATGAGCGGTTTCCTTCCTCTCCGGCAACTGAGTTAGGAAGGACGCCTGTATCTTTGTAGTGACTGGGTGTATTGATACACCATCCAAAGCGTAATTAATATCCTCACCATGCTCAAAGGGATATTCAATGTCTGCTTTTTTTACCCATCTACCAATAGGAGCCCTTCTTTGTGAGGCGTTAGAAAACCTCCCTGGTCTTTGTGGTTGAATCTGTGTTTGAAATTCACTGCTCGGCTAAGGAACCCACATATCATTGTATGTGTGGGGTAGAAAGATGAGGTACTCATTCAAAAATCATGTTAAACACTATTATTGGACACAGAGTGAGTCCATGCAATTTATTATGTGACTTGTTAAGCACATTTTAACTCCTTAACTTATTTAGTCTTGTCATAACAAAGGGATTGAATACTTATTGACATTTCAGCTTTTCATTTTTCATTACTTTGTGAAAATTTCCAAAAACATGAATCCACTTTGACATTATGGAGTATTGTTTATAGGCCAGTGACAAAAATGTAATCCATTTTAAATTCAGGCTTTAACTCAACAAAATGAGTAAAAAGTCAAGGGGTGAGAATACTTTCTGAAGGCCCTGTAACTGTATTTACAGTCCCATTATTCAAACTGATTACTAGTTTACCTAGCTCTTATCAATGGCTCTTATCAATTTATAAATTACAGTGCATGGAGAATGCTGTCATTTCTATCAGGATAATTTGACATGCTTTTTACACTTGTAAGTGGAAGGTTCACTGGACTTTATTCATGGTTTCCTCACAAGAGTGGTGGAATTATGTAGAAATTAAGTCATGGTCAGAATGTCTGTAGACAAACCTCCGTCACACCTTTTTTTCTTAGATCTCCACCCAGAATGAATAGCAGGTGAATAGCAGACTGTTATAATGCTTAAGTTCCAGGTCAGAATACGCATAGAGAGAACAGTGAATAAAAAGTGAATTACGTTCCGTTTCTGCAACTTAACTCGGGTTGGAATCGGCCCCAAAGAGAAGAGGGCACCATTTTGAAAACAAATCAAAGTGAATTGGTCACGTACACTGTTTAACAGGTTTTATAGCTGTCCAGCGAAATGCTTATGTTGCTGGCTCCTAACAAATAGCCTATGTTTGAGGATGCAGTTATCCTAGTTGTCATTTCAGACTTGGGTTCCAATACATGTGTATTTGAGTATCTGGTATTTAAAATACTTAATTTTTTTTTGTGTATTTGAGTATTTTCAAATACACAGTCCATGGTTATTTGTAAAAAAAAACTACTAATTGTCTGCTAAATTGTATTTCAAATACTCAAATGTACTAACACAGGCATTTTAAAGTACTGTCAAATAATGAATGTTGTAAGGGCTCCCGAGTGGCGCAGTGGTCTAAGACACGGCATCTCAGTGCTAGAGGCGTCACTACAGACCCTGGTTTGATCCTGGGCAGAATCACAACCGGCTGTGATTGGGAGTACCATAGGATGGTGCACAATTTGTCTGGGTTAGGGGAGGATGGGGTAGGCTGTCATTGTTAAAAAGATTATGTTCTAAACTGACTTGCCTAGCTAAATAAAATGCTGTCCAAGTGTATTTCCAGATACATTAAAATATAAATACTTGTATTTTCAAATAAAAGATATCTGAATACTTCCCTCAAATGTATGTGAAAGAAATTGTGATTTTGTAAATAATATTTGAACCGAGGTCTGTTATGTTTAGGACTAACTGTATTCTAATATTGCAAACAAAAAGATTGAAATGGAACATGGAACATGAAATGCCCACTATGGGGTTTGAGAGGTGGGTTTCGACACTTGGCTGATTTGGGCCATATTGTAGTTCCCTTGAAAATCATATGTAAATAGTCAGAGAGGTTGTAGGAAGCACCTGCTAGTTGGCAGGGGTCTATTTCTGTGTTTAACACTGGGAGAGAGAAGGAGATGTATTGTACATCTGTGTTTAACACTGGGAGAGAGAAGGAGATGTATTGTACATCTGTGTTTAACACTGGGAGAGAGGATGAGATGTATTCTACATACGTGTTTAACACTGGGAGAGAGGAGGAGATGTATTCTACATACGTGTTTAACACTGGGAGAGAGGAGGAGATGTATTCTACATACGTGTTTAACACTGGGAGAGAGGAGGAGATGTATTCTACATACGTGTTTAACACTGGGAGAGAGGAGGAGATGTATTCTACATACGTGTTTAACACTGGGAGAGAGGAGGAGATGTATTCTACATACGTGTTTAACACTGGGAGAGAGAAGGAGATGTATTGTACATCTGTGTTTAACACTGGGAGAGAGAAGGAGATGTATTGTACATCTGTGTTTAACACTGGGAGAGAGGAGGAGATGTATTGTACATCTGTGTTTAACACTGGGAGAGAGAAGGAGATGTATTGTACATCTGTGTTTAACATTGGGAGAGAGGAGGAGATGTATTCTCTATCTGTGTTTAACACTGGGAGAGAGGAGGAGATGTATTCTACATCTGTGTTTAACACTGGGAGAGAGGAGGAGATGTATTCTACATCTGTTTAATGCTGGGAGAGAGAAGCAGATGTATTGTACATCTGTGTTTAACACTGGGAGAGAGAAGCAGATGTATTGTACATCTGTGTTTAACACTGGGAGAGAGGAGGAGATGTATTCTACATCTGTTTAATGCTGGGAGAGAGAAGCAGATGTATTGTACATCTGTGTTTAACACTGGGAGAGAGAAGCAGATGTATTCTACATCTGTGTTTAACACTGGGAGAGAGGAGGAGATGTATTGTACATCTGTGTTTAACACTGGGAGAGAGGAGGAGATGTATTCTACATCTGTGTTTAACACTGGGAGAGAGGAGGAGATGTATTCTACATCTGTGTTTAACACTGGGAGAGAGGAGGAGATGTATTCTACATCTGTGTTTAACACTAGGAGAGAGGAGGAGATGTATTTATAGGACATTACAGGGGACTTTCCCCCTCAGTGACACACACACACACACACACACACACACACACAACACACACACAACACACACACACAGTCTAAACAGAATGCCGTGAAGCTTTGCCTAGATAGTAATACTACCTCAGTGCCCTACACAACTCCCAAAGGAAACCAACATCACTTCCTGGTGTTACCAGATTAATTGTCCCCCCTCTTATAGTGTTCGACATACTCTGAATGATGTCTTCCTTGTAATGTTTATTTGATTCTTTGAGTCAGTGTGAGCAGGGAAATAAACCGGCTGAAAGAAAGAACTGTTGAAGGATATATTGTAATGTTTCTTTGATTCATTCATATTGTTTCTGATGTATATGCGTGTGTGTGTGTCTAGGTAAGAAGAAGGAAATACCCAGTCAAGGTTATAAACTGAAATAGTATATGATTGTTTCATTTTGAAGAATGGACTATGTTACAGTTTTTTACGATTGCTTACACAAAATAACACACAGTTAGTGAAACCTGACACTCAAGGAGCAAAACCTCAACCCAGATTTTTACAACTATAAGCACATTCTCAGCCTCACACTTTTTACAAAACACTAAACACACTTCTCTACATCAGACACAGAAATCTAACATGATGTCACTTCTTTGCCATTTCAAGGCACTGCCTTTCAAAATACCACACCTATGAACCAACTGATCAAACACGGCGTATCAATCAGGCGTAAGCACTATTAAAAGGCAACAGGTGAGTTCACCTGTCTTCAACAAAAATGGAAGGCAATGTTGCAGTAAGAGGAAGAGGAAGAGGGAGAGTGTGGATGAGAGGAGGAGCCCGTGGAGGAAGAGGGGTAGGTAGAGGAAGAGGAAGAGGTAGAGGTAGACCTGGAGGAGGATGTGGACAAAGAAGACGAGGACCACATTTATCAGATGAGATTGGAGCAACATTGGTTGACCATGTTGTAAACCACGGGTTGACCATGTTGTAAACCACGGGTTGACCATGTTGTAAACCACGGGTTGACCATGTTGTAAACCATGGGTTGACATTGAGAGAGGCTGGACAGAGAGTTCAGGCCAACCTCAGCAGATAGACTGTTGCAACAGTAATTCGGACATTTCGACAAGAGCACAGGTGAAAAACAACTTTTCATTAAAATCAGTACAATGTAGCCTACTTATATGCACTACATCAGTACTTGTTGGTACCCATTCACTGCATTCCATGTTTGAAACAATGCCTTGTACGCTGTCCTGTGACATTTTACATGTATTTTGATTGGTCTACATAAGATTGAGGGTCGATAACGTCAAGGAGGAAGGAGCCCCATATTCCTAGAGGATCAAGGGAGAGCTATTTTAAACATGGTTTTGGCCAAAAATGTGATACGCCTCAGAGAAATTCAAACAAACATCTTTAATGACCACACAGTTTTCAGTAATGCCCATCAGGTCTCTCTATCAACACTGGGGTGAATCCTTAAAAAACATCACATACAGATGAAACAACTCTACCGAGTGTCATTTGAAGGGAATTCTGAGAGTAAAAGACCTGCGGCATGAATATGTGGAGGTAAGTAGTGTGTGTACATTTCCAGTAGGACTATATTGAACTACACAATGTTGCCTTTTTTTCCCAGAGAGTTTTGCAAATGGATGCTGATGCAATCCTGAATTAATGTATCTTCGTAGATGAGGCTGGGTTTAACCTGACAAAAGTAAGATGAAGAGGGAGGAACATAATGAATGTATCTTCATAGATGTCTGTGTGGTTGTGTGAATTGTGTGTAGTGTTTAGACACAATGAACCCTGTTTTCAAAATCGTGCTCAAGCAATCATAAAGAAACTGTAATCAGCTGGTCATTTTAATCTCCTTGTAAAAGCAGCTACAAACACGTGCTCTTCTGCCCTCTAGTGTAAATATGACCACATGTCCTCTTTGCATCAAAAACACACAAGCCTCTAAAACAATCACTGGAACCCCGTTGTAATGTCTTTAGTCCACCATGTGGTGAGAATAGGTACTGCTTCCTTCTGAATGCCATTGTAAGGGATAGATACAGTTCAAGTCGGAAGTTTACATACACTTAAGTCATTAAAAGTAATTTTTCAACCACTCCACAGATTTCATGTTAACAAACTATATAGTTTTGGCAAGTCGGTTAGGACATCTACTTTGTTCATGACACAAGTAATTCTTCCAACAATTGTTTACAGACAGATTATTTGACTTATAATTCACTATATCACAATTCCAGTGGGTCAGAAGTTTACATACACTAAGTTGACTGTGCCTTTAAACAGCTTGGAAAATTGCAGAAAATTATGTAATGGATTTAAAAGCTTCTGATAGGCTAATTGACATAATTTGAGTCAATTGGAGGTGTACCTGTGGATGTATTTCAAGGCCTACCTTCAAACTCAGTGCCTCTGAGAAAATCAAATCAGCCAAATCAGCCAAGACCTCAGATAATAAATTGTAGACCTCCACAAGTCTGGTTCATCCTTGGGAGCAATTTCCAAACGCCACGTTCATTTTTACAAACAATAGTAC